>PVKS010053634.1:0-10341 GCA_004027875.1 Aplodontia rufa
AGCCCCCGCTATTCCCTAAATAGCCCCAAAGCACCCTATGCAATGCTGCCGCGTGGCTCCTTCCCATTGGGTAGCTCTCAAGGCGCACCAAACAAGGCCCTGTTTATCACAAAGTGAAAGGCTCTCGGCGCCATCTTGTAATGGCGTCCTAAACTAAAGGCTCTCGGCGCCATCTTGTAATGGCGTCCTAAACTTCCACTGTGGCTTGCCACACCCATGATTCTTGCAATATGTGCACCTGCAAACTAGAATCATATGGACAACACTGGTGTGAGCCATACCTGGCTTTCAACCTGGTTGAAGTAGCCTGTAAGTGTCTTGAAGACCAAACACGGGGAAATGAATCCAAGGGAAGCACTTACCTGGCTTTACTTTGTCATAAATATTCTTTATCACACGGAGGATGTTCCCCTCTATTCATAGTTCATTATGATTTTTCTTCATGGGTGGGTTTGGATTTTGTCAAATACTTTTTCTACATCCACTGTTATGATCATGTGATTTTTCTTCTTTAGAATGTTAATAAGATGAATTACATTGACTGTCTAATTTTGAACCAGCCTTGAATATCTGGATCAATCTTACTTGGTCATGGCATGGTTTTTATGCATGTTTGGACTCAATTTTCTAAAATTTGTTGAGAATTATTGAATCTATAATCATTAAAACATATTGGTCTATAGTTTTATTGTACTGTAGTGTAGTTTTAGTATTATGATGGTACTGGTATCATGGAATGAGTTAGAAATTATCTCCTATGCTTTTGTTTTCAGAAATGACTTGGAAATAATTGGTATAACTCATTTCAGAAATGAGTGTTAAAATTTACCAATGAGGCTCTGAAGGCTGAGGCAAGAGGATTGCAAATTTGAGACCAGTCTCAGCAACTTAGCAAGAACCTGTCTTAAAATAAAATATAAAAAGGGCTAGAGATATTGCTCAGTGATTATCTGTCCCTAGGTTCAATACCCTCCACACACACGTACACACACACAGAATTTACCAGTGAGCCCATCTGTACCTGATACTTTCTTTTAGATAGTTTTTAATCATTGACACTTTTTTCCCCTTTCTTCAGTGCTAGAGCTCAAACCCAAGACCTCACCTATACTAGGCAACAATTCAGTCAATGAACTATTTCACTAGCCCTAGATGGTTATTAATTATTGATTGATAAATAGATATACACCTACTCATATTGTCAATTGCTTCTTATTTGAGCTTTGGCACATTGTGTCTTTCAAAGTATTGGTCCATTTCATACAAATTATCAAATTTACAGGAAGAGAATTCTTTATGTGATTCCATTTAACCTTTTAATGTCCATAGTATTGATAATGATATCCTCCTTCATTTCTGATGTTAGTAATTTGTGTCCTATCTTTCTTTTCAAAGTTAAGCATGGGTGGAGAACTAACACTATTATTTTATTTTTAACAAACCAGTTTTTGGATTGCTTTATTTTCTGTTTTGATTTCCCATTTTCAATTTCATTGATTTCTCCTCTAATTTTTATTATTTCTTTTATTCTATTTACACCAAATTTAATTTGCTCTTCTTACTATTAATAGCTCAAAGTAGAAGTTTGTGTTGTTGGTGTTAGATCTTTCTTCTTTTATGATATTTAGATTAACTATTATAATTTTTTTCTAAGCCATATTATCATTATTTCCCCAAAATTTTTTCATAGGTTGCTCTTTATTTCCTTTTAACACAACTCTTTTTAATTTTTTGGAGATTTCTTCCTTCATCTGTGTATTACTTTGACTGTGCCATTTAGTGTCTGTATGTTTGGAGATTTTCTAGATACCTTTATGTTATTTGTTTTTAGTATATTTCCATTGTAGTGTGAGAAAAAAACCTTATAAAATTTCTTTTTAAATTATTAAAATATGCATTATGTTCCAGAATGTGGTCTGTCTTGGTGGATGCTCCTTATGAGCTTGAAAAGAAGGTACTCTAGTGTTGTTGGGTGAAGTCATCTATACACATTGATTATATCCATTTGGTTGATGTCACTGTCAAGTTCCACTATGTTCTTACTGACTTTCTACCTGATTCATCTGTGCATTTCTGAGCAGAGGATGTTGAGAGTCTCCTAGTGTAAGAGTGGATTTATCTATTTCCCCTTGAAGGTTTTGGTCCATGTATCCTATCGATTTTTGCCTCATGTATTTTATGATGTGTTGTTGGACACATACACATTCAGGATTGTTATGTCTTCCTCGAGAATTGACCTCATAATTATAATGTAATGCCCCTCTTTATCCTTGACACATTTCCTTGCTTTGAATTCTTCTCTGTCTAAAATTGCTATAGCTGTCCCTTCTTTCTTTGATTAGTATTACCATGGTTCATTTTTCTCCATCCCTCCACCTTTAATCTAGAGGTGTTTTTCTATTTACAGTGGGTCCCTTATTGAAAACATATAGTTGGGTTTTATATTTCAATTTTCCTTGATAATCTGTCTTTTAATTGGCACATTAGACAAGTGGTGTTTGAAATTATTATTCACATAGTTGCATCACTATCAATCATATTTGCAGTCATTTTCTATTTGTTTTCCTTGTTCTTTGTTCATATTTTTGTCATCCACTCTTTTTCTGCCTATTGTGATTTTAACTGTTTTATATGTTTCTATTTCCTCTCCTTTCTTAGCATCTTTTTTGATAAAGAGGGAGAGAGAGTTGGAGGGAGATAAAGAGAGAATAAATTTTATTTATTTTTTTCATCTGGCTTTTGCTTTTGTGACACTCAGCTATGTATGTGGTGCTGGGGTTCGAACCCAGGTCATTGAACATGCCAGGCAAGCATTCTAAATTCTGAGCCATTGCTCCTGTCCCCTTTCTTAGCATCTTAGTTATATCTCTTTTTGTTGTTGTTTTGGCTTTTGTTTTGGTAGTGGTTATTGAACCTAGGGATACCTTTACCACTGAGTTACATCTCCATTTTTATTAATTAATTAATTAATTTTACTTTGAGGCATGTTCTTCATAAGTTGACAAGGGTCTCACTAAGTTGCTGAGGCTATCCTCAAACCTGCAGTCCTACTTCGGCCTCCCAAGTAGCTTGGATTACAGGGATCCTTTACTGTGCCCAGCTCTTAGTTATATATTTTTCATTTGTTCACTAATTGCCCTGCACTATCCAGCATGCATTCATAACTAATATAAATCCATTTTCTTTTTCTACAGAGAGAGAGAGAGTATCAATTTTATTTATTTTTTCATCTGGCCTTTTCTTCTCCAATATTTAGTTGTGTATGTTGTGCTGGGGTTTGAATTTGGGTCCTTGTGCATGCCAGTCATGGGCTTTAACCACTGAACCACTGCTCCAGCCCCATAAATCCATTTTCAAATAATACAATAACAAAAGACAAACTGCCTTCAATTTGTAATATTTCAATTTACGATTTGTCAACCTTATGATGGTGTGAAAGTGATACACGTTAAGTACAAAACATATTTCAAATTTTAAATTTTGATTTTTTCCAGGCTACTGATATGAACTATAATATTCTTTCCTGATGCTGTGCAGCAGCAACAAGCCATAACTCCTGGTCAGTTACACAATCTGAAGGTTAAACCAGTGGTACTCTCTACTACAACATTCTGTTTTGCTATGTTTGATCGGTTAGGTGTGTTAAATTCATTTTTAGCTTTTGACATTTTAAACTCTGTTAGGATGTAACCCCACTGTCAGACAAGGCACATCTGTAATCCTAATTCCTTCCTCCTGTCCCTTATATAATTTCTCATTTATTTTACAAATACAGAAGCATATGCATACCTAAGATTTAAACATATGAAAACATAATTGAGTAAATTTTTGCAATTATTATTTTGAATAAACTGTTATTGGTAAGGTTAACTAACAATAAGAAAAATTTAAAACAATTATTTTACCTTCATTTTTTCCTTCTTTAGTATTCTTCCTTTCTTTATGTAGATTTTAATGTCTTCAATTAGTTTCCTTCTCTAAAGAAATCTTTTAACATCCCTTGTAAGTCAATCTGTTCTATTGTTAGATTTGCACTACTACAGTGAAATGTCTGAAACTACTAGCTTTATAAGACAAAAGGTGTATTTAGCACATATTTTTAAAGATTCAAGAGCATGGCACCTGCTTTGCCTCGGTTCTGGTAAAGGCACTCCCATCTGCAGTCACATCACAACTGAGGAACATGTGTGTGAAAGAGCTTCTATCGCCAAACAGGAATTCAGAGAAAGAGACTGGGTTCCCTCAGTTCCTTCTGTTAGCATGTCCTTAGTGGTCTAAGAACTTTCCATCATATCCCTACCTGTAAAATTTCTCACCACCTCCCAATATCTCCACCATGGGGACTAAGCCCTCAGGTACAATGGACCCTTGAGGGGCACAATTAAATCACATCAAAGCTATAGCCACCTGGTAATAAAATTTCTCGGTTATTGTTTGTCTGAAAAAGTATTTGTTTCTATTTCACTTGAATAGATATGGGTCCAAAGAAAATATACAAATACACAATAAGCCAATAAAAAGATGTCCAACATCTTTAATTTATTAAGGAGACACAAATAAATTATAAAATGAACAACTATTATTCAATAACAAAAATCATTTATGTAAATAAAACTACAATGAGATACCACTTCATACCCATTAAGATAGCAATGATAAAAGAGAAAGCGTGGAAATTAGTAAATATTTGTTGGGATATTAAAAAAATTGAGCACATTTTTGCACTCAGTGCTAGAGGAGTTTAAAATGCTATAGCTTATATGGAAAATATTGACAGTTTCTCAAATTAAATAAGAATTTCCATATGACATCAATTCTATTCCTAGGGATATTCTCTTTATTACTTATTAATGTAGTTGTTATTATACCGTAGTGGGTATTGAATCCAGATCCTCTCATGTGATACACAAGGGCTGTACCACTGTTCTACATCCCCAGCTCCTTTTTATCTTTTTTTTTTAAAGAAAGAGAGGGACAGTGAGAGAGAAAAAGGCTGAATCAATTTTATTTAGTTTTTCATGTGGTTTTCATTGCTCCAACACTTAGTTGTGTATGTGTTGCTGGGGTTCAAACCCAGATCCTTGCATATGCCAGGGACACGCCATAACCAGTGAACCACTGCTCCAGCTATCATTTTATTTTATTTTGAGACAGGGTCTCCCTAAGTTAACCAGGCTAGCTTCGAACTTGTGATCCTACTTTCTCATTCTCCTGAGTAGCTGAAATTAAAGGTGTGTGCCACCACCCTTGACTAATTATCATTATAATTATATTTATTTATGGGATATGGTATGATAATTTGATATGCATATAGAATGAGTAGTTATCAAATCAGAATATTTGCCATCTCTTTGTCATTACTTGGTGTTTGGAGATTTTGAGTTCCTCACATCTAATTATTCATAAAATTTGTAAAAGGTTATTATGAACGCTGGTCAACATATTGTGCTAAAGCAAACTATACTGTATTACTTTTATCTTACTCTGTTTGGATATCTGTTATGCAACCTCCGTTTATCCTTCCTTCCCTCTGCCTTTTGATTTCAATGTAGAACATTCTGTAATTCTAGAGTTGCTATAATTTCTTGATAGTGTGACATGATGTGCTGGGTGAAAGGAACTATTGTAAATAGGTCTTTAGTAATATGGTGAGGTGTGGCTGAAGAACTCTTCTACAGTCCAAAGATTAGGTCTTGGTCTTTTAGGAATTCTTTGCCTCTGCACCATGAAATTAAGGGTTTTTTTCCCAGTGTTTTTCTCACCCCTCAAATGGGATAGGATGGCTAGGGTGGACTGGGAGTTGACCATTTTCCTTGTCCAATGTGGAATCCTGGAGTGTGTTGGAGTTGAGAATTTCCATTCTTCCTTATCAGATAAGCTCTCCTTAACTCTGTTTTTCCCACGGGAACGCTTTGTTAAGAACCGAGTATTCTGGGCATATATCAAAATGTTTTGCTTTTCCCTTCTTCTATTGGAAAGATAGAGGATTTTTCTGTGATATTTAATGTTAAGACATGGCCAAGCTTCCAGAGGTCTAACTCACAAAAACTTTGGAAGTACCCCTAAGACTGGGAACTCCAAATTTTTTAACACTTGTGTATACCTAGCCTATAGAAAAAAATTTTTTTTTTGTTTTGTAATTAAAGTTTTCCTACTCTATTACTGGTTCCCATGGAGGTTTCTGCTCTGGTATGTTGTGATTCCTTGTCTGCTTTTCTCTCTAATTTTCAGAACACGGGTTTGACCTGTGACCTCATTTCTCTTAGAGATCTAAGAAGACTTGTTGTTGGTTATGCAGTGTTTTCAATTTTTTACTTGTGGTTTGGATAGCAACTTCCAACCTCCTGGCATGTGGATCTAAAAACCAAAAATCCTCTATTAACAATATTTTACACTTTAGTTTTATTGCAAACCAAAGACCAGTATTTAATATTTACTTTCTCAATAATTTTTTTTTAATATTCACCATAGCACATGCACATACGGAATTTCCTGAAGTCACAAAAAGCATAAGTGGTATGAAAAGAGCTTCCAACCCAGGCTTGTCTGACACAAAGATACATGCATTTTTGCCTGTACCAAGTAATCTCCAGGTCTGATAATTGCATATCCAGCCATAGTATGTCCTATATTTGACAAAGAACAAGTCATTATTGAATTTTATATAAAAACGATGAGGGAAGGGTTAAGATTGGGGTAAGCCCCACCTAAAGCTAATGGACTACCAGAGAAAGTATGTTCCCCACGGTAAAATCAAAGACTCTGTAATACTCAGAATTATAAGATAGCACCGAAACCCCTGCCCTCTGGTTTACATACCCTGAAAAATGTTCTTTCTTGAATATTGGTGGGACCTATAACTAGTATAATATAACTCTTGTAGTTATACTATCTTAAGTGGAATATTAAAAAGATTTTTTCAGATTTAAGTAAGGTCCCCAATCACTTGACAATGTGTCAAACAAAAATGATAGACTACTGGGTGGGCCTCGCCTAATCAGGTGAGCCCTTTAAAATGTGATTGTTGAAATGTTCTATTATTGGCTTTGAAGAGATATACAACTATGTTGGGAACTAACCATAGAGACGGAAATCTCCCAGGAGCAAAGTTCCACATTCCTACAAAAGCCAGAAAGTTAAATATGCCAACATCTTAAATGAGCTTGGAAAAGTGTCCCAATGCTCCAGATTAGCATGTGCAGAAATGACAAACATGATTGAAACCTTATGAAAACTTGAGCAGGGCATCCATCTTAGTTGTACTACTGACCTATTAAACTGTAAAGTGATAAAACTTCATTGTTTCAAGGTGCTAAGTGTACCTTAATTTCTTGTGCAAAAATAGAAACCTAGCACAGGGTCTTAGCTTCTTTGGTGAAGACCAAAACATCAGATACCCTTGTTTTAGTACGTTTTGTGCTCCTATAACAAAATGCTTGAGGCTCAGAAAATTATAAAGAACAGAAATTTGTTTTCTCATGGATCTGGAAGATGGAAAATCCAATATTAAGATGCTAGCTAAGCTAATAATAACCTCAGCATGGGTGAATTTTTACACAAGCAGGGGGAACCTTGCCTGTGATGCTGGGGGATGAAGGAAGGGTGGCTGGGAGAAGGGTGGGAAGGAGGGAGTATGGGGGTTATCAACCCAGTTGAGAACCTTCAACTTCCATGAGAAGCCCAAATAACATGGGGGTAAAGTAGAGCTAAACATGGGATTGGGAGCAACCCAAAGAGGGTAGACCTTGGCTTGCTCGATCGTTATGCATGTGTTCATGATTGTATGGCAACAATTCCCTAATCAATGTTAAGACTATCTTAAATGAATTAAAAGAAGAAGTATAAAAATGTGCACAAAATATTCTTTAAAAAAAGATGCTGATGTCTGGTGAGGATTTTTTATTGTTATGATTAAATATGAAGTGTCCCCCCAAAGCTCATATGTGAAACAATACACAAAAGTTTGGAAGTGAAATGATTGGATTATGAGGGCCTTACCTTAATCAGTACATTAATCCACTGATGGGGATTAACTAGGCAGTAACTGTAGGCAAGTGAACTGTGGATGGAGGAGGTGGCTCATTGGAAGTGTGTCTTTGGGGTTCATATTTTGTCCATGATGAGTGGAACTGTCTGTTGTGATGTCTTGTCTTCCTTCTGTCATATTCTTCTGTTCTGATGTTCAGCCTCATCCTGAGCCTAGAGCAACAGAGTTGGCTGTCTGTGGACTGAGACCTTGGAAACCATGAATCCCAAATAAACTTTTCCTCTTCTAAAGTTGTTCCTGTCAGGTCTTTTGGTCACAGTGGCAAAACATCTTACTAAACCAAACCCTTATTATGTCATTATGTGGTGGACAGCATTGTAGGTGGAATGGCAAAGAAAGAGTGAAAAAAGGGGGATTGAATTGATGCTCTTACAATAGCATTGACCTTACCATAGATGCACACTCATGGCTCATTCCAGCTTCTCATGACATAATTACATTTCAAAGATCCTACCGTTAACACTGTTACAATGACAAATTTCAACACAAGTTTTGGAGGAAACAAACATTCTAACCATACCAAGTTCTTCCAGGACCCTCTCCCATTCTAGGTATTCTGGGTATCCACTTACAGGACGTAATGCTAAACTGAGACCTGAACATGATCAAGTTATCTAGGCAAAAGGGAATTTGGATGTTTCAGGAATAGACATCAGTTTATAAAAGAGCTAGAGGTGAAGGGAGAGAGCAGAATTCTAATTTCAGACATTATGAAATATTTTCAGAAAAACTGAGACTTCCCATATTTGTGAGAAAGAAAGAAAAATCCTTCCTTCCAGCATAACAGTTTCTTTGACCCCAAAAACTTTTTAGGTTGTTCTCTCTCTCTCCCTTTTGCAGATGGCAGTGAAATAATTTTCAACAGAAGTTTGAAAAGAGTTCATTCACTGTGGGGAAAAAATTGTCAACTAACTTGGGGAACAAACAACATAAATGGTTACATTTTTTCTTAGGATGGGACCACCTGACACATTAATTGCAAGGAAAGGCATTTCCTTCTATCCCTAGAGAAGAAAAGAGTTTTGTTTTACAGTTGAAATATTCCATCTGAATAGGGAGGCATTTCATCTCTTCATGTTGTAATTTAATTTCATTTGTCTTACACTAATTAAATAGTTGCTTCATCCTGCTTCCCCCCTCACCGTGTAGTGAGGGAAGATTCCAGATTGGCCTCTGATGCCTATGGTACAAGGATCAGAATCCAGATAGCTTCTCTCCTTTTATCTTCAATTATTGAGGTATAACTCACATAACATTAAATTGACCATTTTAATGGATACAAATCAGTGGTTTTTCAGTACATTTACTGCCCTATAATCACCACTATTTAATTTAGAATATTCCCTCCCCAAAAAACCTTGTACATTCTTGTACATATTAAATCTATCCAAATTCTAATTGCCCTTTTTTCCATCACCTTCTATTTTGATTTCAGATTACCACAATAAAATACCTGAGGCAACTAATTTACAAAGACAAATTTATTTAGCATAGTGTGGGAGATTCAAAGACACAGTGGCTACGTTGGCTCAGTTCAGGTGAGAGTTGTAGATGGTGGCTCATCATGGTAGGAGCAAAATGCTTACATCTTGAACCAGAGCAGGGAGGGACTGAGTGGGTTCCCACAGTCCCTGCTAGGGGAATACCCATAGTGACGTATGGACCTCCCACAATGTCCCTTTCCTAAAAATTCTACCACCTTCCACTATCATCATCCTCTGGAACAAGCCCTTAACACATTGCCGTTTGGCAGACATTCAACATCCAAACTGTAGCCAATTGGAATTGCCAATACTGAACATTTCATATAAATAAATCATATAATGTCTGTCCTTCTGTGACTGGCTTCTTTCATTTAGCATGTTTTCAACATGTCACAACATGTATGAATACATTACTCTTTTTATAGCTAAATAATATACCATTAGATAAATGTACCACTTTTTGTTTATCCATCCATCCATTGATATACTTTTATTATGCTTCTAGTTTTTGCTACCATGCAATGTTGCTATGAACATTTGTGAACATGTTTTTGAATGAAAATACATTATCAAATATTTCAAGAACCTACCTAGGAGTTGAATTATGGATCATATGGGAATTCTTTACTTAATTTAACAAACTGTTAGAATATTTTCCATATGGGCTACAGCATTTTAAATCCATCTTGCAGTACAAAAGAAAATTATTATTGTTTTTATATCCCAACAAATAATTGTTATTTTCCATGTTTTCTCTTTTATTATTGCCATCTTTTAAAATTTTTATTATTGACATCTTAATGGGTATGA
>PVKS010053635.1:0-10113 GCA_004027875.1 Aplodontia rufa
GGAGGAGGAGGAGGAGGAGGAAGAGGAGGATGCTCTCTGGTAGTTAATCTCTATCCTTTTGTAAACATAACTTTGAGATGAATACATTTATAATGCGGCGTAACAAGCCTTTGCTGAGTCCCATATTCCTGTGTGTTCTTTCTGAGAACAAGATTGCCGCGGGGATGGGTCCCCGGGGGAGCCGTTTTGTTTGAACAGCACAGCGAGGGTCTCTGGGCAGCTGGGCAGCAGGGGGGCCAGAGTGTCTGGAGTGAGAGGAGGGAGAGAAAGCAGGAGGGAGCCCAGGCAGACAGGGCCAGGGCTGGAACTTTCAGCGACTTCATTATTTTTCAGCAGGCTGGCTCAGCAGCACTGCATCTTGGCTGGACAGGGCAATTAACAGCTCCCCAAGTTCCTAATGAGTCGTTTTCTTGAGGTTTCAGTTGCCTGTGGAGTTTCCCAAGGGAATTTCTTCCTGGAAGCTAACTCCTCAGAAGCGGCCTCCCCCTTGAAACACCTAGTCCAGGGCTACTGGGTTTGGCCAGTTGGGTGAAGACTGGGACTTCTGGGTCGAGGAGCACACCCCGGGGTTTGCAAAGGGAGACCAGTAGCACTGCTCAGCCCTAGCCCTAGCCAAGAACACAGCCACTTCTGGGGCAGCTTGCAGGTTCTGCTTCCGTGCCAGCCTCTTCAAGATCCTTTTTTCGCAGGGTCCATCCTACTCTGCATCTCGTTCTCTTAGGGATGTACACAGTCCCCCCAAGGCAATGGTTTCTAGTTGGTCAAGATCCAAAACTCTGTCTCATATCAGAGCCTAAACTAAGCAGACCATCTCCTGAAGAACTTTAACTCGAGATTTGCACAAAATCTATTACTGGGTAGCAGCAAGGGCATTGAAAATGGAAGCTGAGAGGGGCCAAGTCCCCAGTAGAGAGGAGCCCTTCCCAACATCCCCTGCAACTTGAGATAGTTCATCTCTGTTCTCTGTGGCCCCACGGAGCCTCATGCACACACTCCAGCATGTGCTCACATAGCCACGTGGACAATGGCACACTTACCAGGCTGACTCAAGCCTGACCCTGAGCAGACACTTGAGATCCAGTGTGATTCAAAAAACGAATGTCTCCAGTTCTCATGTTAGTTTGTCTGTGAAACATGGAAGAGGTTAAAATCCGGGAGCAACTGATTCTTCAGAAGGGAGAAATCTTCTCAATAGAGTATTGCTCTTCAAGATCCCAAGGTGGCGCCGTTAAACAACTTTCCTTCCTGAAAGGATACAAGATGGCCTTTGGTTCCACAGAAAATGGGGAAATTTGGGTTCCCAGAGCCACAGTCCCCTGATCTGCATGCTTGAGTGTGACCCACAAAGTAAGGCTGGCCCCACAGCCTATCCATACCTTCTACTTGTAGCTACTGTCATGTAATCACTTCTAGTGAGCTATTTCTCACTTCCATCCAAACAGGTCCTGTGACCCAGACACCTTGCCAGCCTGACTGTGTTACAAACTCCATTCCAATCTCCAAACTCTGTGGACTTGTATTCTTTGGGTTGCAAGATACGGAGACTGACTCTGGATTATTAGAGGCTCTGGGGGGCTTCACAGGTACAAGAGTTTGACTTCCGCATCTCAATAAGGACAGGGATTGGGCAGCTCATGAACTTTGTGACTGTCACTCCAGAGGAATGGTTCTCAGCTAGGGGTGCTTTGGCCCCTCAGTGCGCACTTGGCAGTGTCTGGAGACACTTTTGACTGTCATGATGGGAGGTCCAATGCTACAGACACCTGCTTCATGGAGGCCGTGGAGGCCAGGGAGGCTGCTAGACATATTATAATGCACAGGATGACTCCTTCCACACCAGCAAAGAATTAACCAGCCCAAACGTCAATAGTGCCAAGGCTGAGAAACCCTGCCCCAGAGGGCTGCTGTCATCATGATTTGGTTCCAATGACACCCAGTCTCTGAGAAATTCCAAATTTCAATTTACTGGGAGAAAAGGCCTGATTGGCCCACCTTGAGTACTTGTCCAGTCCTGGGCTTACCCCTTATGGCCAGGAAAAAAAGAAGTCAACAAATGTAGACGTGACCATTGGGGACCCTTCTCTCATATTGCGGGTGTTCCCAGGAAAAAAATACTTCTTATAGGTCACGCATACAAAGAACAATGGGGCCAGAGACCAGACAGACGTCACCCCCTTTGGGAAGCCTTCTCTACTCCTTCAGGGTAGAGTTCCTTTCCTGTTCTCCGGGCCACCAATCTATCTTCTAAAGTTTCATTTCATCAAACTGTGCTTTGTCCATCCTGTGTCCATTTCTCCTAAGTCACTTGGAGCTCTCTGGGATTGACATTGGGTCTTACTCAACCCTGAAAACCCAGGTCAACATTCTGATTACCTAATATAACATTGCTACATAAGAAACTACCCCAAAACTTAGTCACTTCCAATAACAATCTTTTCACTTGATGATTTTGTGAGTCAGGAATTCAGGCAGTACTCAGCTCGCTGATTGCTCTGTTCCACACAGCCTCACCTGGGTGGGATTCAGCCAGCTACAGGGCTGGACGGGAGAGCCCGAGGTGGCATCTCACATAAATAGTGCCTCAATGCGACAGCTTCCAGAAGAATGGTATTTCCTAAGTGGCAGATCAGGGCTTCCAATGCAAACATTTCAGGAAGACCTCGACTAAAATGGAAAGGCTCCGTAACACCAAACACAGGAAGTGCAAGGAGATAATTTCAGCTGCGTCCTGTTGGTCAAGCAAATCAGCAAGAAGAGTTCAGACTGAAGGAGAAAAGAATGAGACTCCATTTTCTGCTGAGAGAGGCAGCATACATGAAGAGCAAAGAAAGAAACTGAAGATGTCATCCATAGAGATTATCCCACAGCCTAGCGTATGTTCAAAAAACATCCAACAGATACATTAATCTGAAGACAGATGAGCTCTAGTGAGTTTACCCAGTTGAAGTAATGGTTAAATGAAAATAAAGCACATGGGAAATGCTTTTGCAACTATCAAATGCTATAAAGAAGTAAGGAGTTCCCAGCAGGAGAAAACTAGTTTAAAGAAAAATGGGATACCCACATGCTATCCTGTTCTTGCCTAACCTGCTCTTGCTCGTTCATGCTCCTCGAAGCACAGGCTTTTAGTTGCTTTAAACACAGATGCAAGCTGCTTTTCAAAAAAACAAAAACCAAAAAACAAAGTTGGAGCCCCAAGGAAGATGAAATGACAGACACTGTCACCCTCCAAAATTGGATTTATAATGGAAACAGAAACTGATTATGGTGGCAAGCTCTGCCATTATGAATGATTTTACAAGGAAATAACTGCATTCGAGAAGAGTCATATGGCATTTCAGAAGGGACAGGATCTGTCTAACTGACATTTTCTCCCATGCAAACTCCAATTTCAAGGTGGGACAAGCTGAAACGTGCATATCTGTAAACATGAAGCCACGCAGGCTCCCGTCCTCTGCCTCCTTGCTCCACCCACCCACAGACCCCTACCACGCTTTCTGCTTGCCATCCAACTTTTTAGGGAATTTGGAAAATAAATCTTAATTGCTCAATCAAAGTCCTCATGGAAAATCAGGGGGAAAGGACTGGTACTCTCTAGCGCCACAGTGATATCCTGCGTCTGATACCTGAGGGCACCGGGCAAGCAGCAGATCCTTCCTCCTTCAAGGTGCGTGGCCTCAGAACTACATCTTGTCTCTTTGCAGCCTCCAAGTCCCGCCCCTACCATCAAACAAGAAAACAGCCAATTGAAAATCACCAGAAGAGGTTAGGAGATCAGCTAAAGAACTGAAAGCCACAGGATTTGAATGAGGAGACCTGAGTTCAAGTCTCAGGAATGTCACCTGGAATGTCACCACACCATTGAGCCCATTCACTTCTCTGTGTTAAGGGAGCAATGATAGGACAACGCGGAGGAAGCTCGGTGACCAACGGCAGTGGTGCCTGCAGAACTGGGAGCCCTATCTCCCTTGCTGTGCCAGAGCCACCAGATTGCAGAACAGAACAGGAACATCCGCTTTCCCAATGCCAGGTTCCCGGATGCCTCAAATGAGGAAATTCCCAGGCTGTAGAGCCACTCGTTCCTGCATGGCACAGAGCAGACCCTCGTGACAGGCATCATGGTTCCTGGACCTGTGATCCATACCCTCTGCTCAGCTAACAATACTCAGACTGAACCAGAAACCAGCTCCTACACTGAGAGTTTTGCAAACAAATCTATGGAGAAGGTATTGTTCTCATGTTATTGACGAGGAAACTGAGGCACAGAGAGGTTAAGTGGCTTCAGCAAGTTTTCCCAGCTAACAAGTACCAGAGTGGGTCTCAAACCCACAGAATCCGGCCCCCACGCCTTTAACTGATAGACTACACTACCTTTCCAGAAGATACGGATGGCTGCAAGAAGCCAGGCCGCTTAGTTCAATCAGAAAGAGACCACCTCCCTCCACTTGGTACACACCGGCAGGGTTTTTAGCCGTACGCTACAGGGAAATAAATGAACCAGAGATGCAGGTAAAAACCTCACTTTTAAGTCAAGTATTGGGGCTAGAGTGATCACAGTGCTTGCCTGGCATGTGTGAGTATTTGAGTTCAAACCCCAGCACCATGTACACAACAAAGTGTCGGCAACGAAAGCCACATGAAAAACTAAATAAAGTTCATTTCTCTCTCTCTCTCTCTCTCTCTCTCTTTCTCCCTCTTTCTTAAAAAAAAAAGTGAAAGATTCATACATATCTAGCAGCAGTACCAAGTCATCCCCCAGGAGAAATGACCCTCACCTTCCAGAATCACTTTGGGGGCAGGGGAGGCCTTCACAAATATATATCTGTAATTTTTAAATTTGAGTTGGGCAGTGGGAGCATGGATGTTCAAGAAGCCTCTCTTTATTCCTTTCTGTGTTCTGAAACACGTCCTAATCTAGAAGATATTTCTCCAGCATGAACGACTCAGGTTGAGATGTGGTTGACTCTTGTCTCAGTTCACATCAGCTTCCAATCCTCTAAGCCAGTCGCTTATCAGGTAGCCTTGATCAGCTGTCAATAGTAACAAGAACTGAGGCTGCCTGTGGACTTCGCATGTTCTGGACACTAAGCGCCTACCACGCCTTGACTCACATTCAGGTAGCTCTGCGAGGCGGGGACGGTTGCTGTCTCCATTCATAGATGGAAATGTGGCAACTTTCTGTGGGTCTTCAGCTAATATTCGGCAGAGCTGGGATTTGAATTTATATCTGTCGGACTTCAAAGCCTGAATTCGAGCAAACCTCAGGCACAAGGGAGAGACACGCAGGGAGGCTGACCTGGCGCCCACCTCAAAGGGTTTCCAGTCCCTTGTGGCCGCTGCAGCACCTTGCTTCCCCAGCTGCTGGAAGCTTGGCCACCTGGCAGCTCTCAGCCACGTCCCCCTCCAGGACTGGCCCTGGACTGGAGAGAGACAGTCACCCAAGCGCACAGCTCTTCCTGGGGCAGCTGTATCCAGTGGATATTGACCAGTGACCACTGAAGCGGGTATGAAGGCCCAGCCCTCCCCTACCCTGAGGGCCTCCAGAGCTCTTGGAGGTTGGCTGGGACCTTTGTTGCAACTGCCTGGCACCTCAGCTTTCTCCCTCTGCCCACTCCTTCCCCCATCATTCCTCCATGTGGCAGGCCACAAATGCTGTCCCTAATAAGCTGCTCCAGCACAAGTCCTGTCCCAGAGCCTGATTCTCAGGGATGGGTCTAGGATACTGTCTAACAGGGTATAAAGACTCTGATAAAATTCTGGAACAATCCCATACTGCACTGCAAATATCCCAACAGCTAAGGAGTTACAAAGGCTTCCTGTAGGTCAGGACTAAGCTGAACCTTCATAGGCAGGGGAAATAGAATATTACTCATACAGAAAAAGGAATGAAGCACTGATACATCCGCGATGTAGATAAACCTTGAAAACAGTGCTAAGTGGAAGATGCCAGGCACAAAGAACCAGATATAGGATTCCACTCACATGACATGTCCAGATCAGGGGCTGGAGCGGTGGCTCAGCAGTTATGGCTTTTTCCTGGCATGTGCAAGAATGTGGGTTCAAACCCCAGCACCACACACAATGAAGTGTCAAAGCAACAAAAACCACATGAAAAACTAAATAAAATTAATTATCTCTTTCTCTCTCTCTCACTGCCCCTCTTTCTTTAAAATAAAAAAAGAAAGAAAAAGAAAGGAAGGAAGGAAGAGATGTCCAGTCAGGGAAATCTACAGAGACAGAAAATACATTGGTTCTTGCTTGATCTGGGAGCATATGACTGGCAGGTGGGAAATGATAGCTAAATAGTATTTATTATTCATTGATTTAAGTTTTTGTGCTGGGGATTGAAACCAGGGCACTTTACCGCCTCAGCTACATCCATAGCCCTTTTTATTTATTTTATTTTATTTTATTTTATTTTATTTTATTTTATTTGTGTTGTTTTGGAGACCAGGCCTCACTAAATTGCTGAGGCTGGCCTCAGCTCCCTACGCTCCTGCCTCTGCCTCCCAAGTCTCTGTGGTTACAAGCATGCACCACCAAGCCCAATCAAGGGATGAAAATATGCTAAAACTGACAATGGTGAAGGCTAAACATGTTTGTCAGTAAACTAAAAAGCACTGAAATGTGTGCTCTGCATGGAGGCACTGTGTGGTGTGAATTCTCTATGTGTGCACACTTACACATATATTTTTTTTAATAGTAGAGGATGTGAATGGATTGACCGGGGATAAGGTGGAAAGAATCACAGGTTGGTCAAAACGTGGGTAAAAGCAGGAGACCTGGGTGCGCGTCGGTGTGTCTGTCGTCCGTCTGGGAGGAGGGGAAAGAGGGACAACGAGGTGGCTGTAGTGGTGAGGAAGTCCCAGCAAGGAAAGCTTGGTCTGGAAGTCCTGGGCATAAGGGGATGAGAAGCTCAGGTGATGGTGACGGATATGTGCCGAGAACCCAGGGCAGAGCAGAGGGGCGGAGAAGATAGCTAGGGGCTGGGTGAAGGCCTCGCCACAGGAAGGTCTTAACTCTCTCTCTCTCTCTCTTTCTCTTTTTTACTATTTGTCTCTTTCTCTTTTTCCTTCTCTTTCTTTTTTCTCTTTATCTATCTTGCTCTTTCTTTTTCTCTTTCTTTTTTCTCTCTCCCTCTCACTTTCTTTTTCTCTTTCTCTTTTTCTTTCTCTCTCACTATTTTTTCTCCTTCTCTCTCTCTTCTTCCTCTTTTCCACCCTCTCCATCTCTCTTTCTCTCTCTCTCTCTCTCTCTCTCATATGCACACACACACACCATGGTATTATCTTTATCTTTCTCTCTCTATTTTTCTCTCCTTCTCTCTCTCTCTTCTTCCTCTTTTCTGCCCTCTCCATCTCTTTCTCTTTCACACACACACCATGGTATTATCTTTCTCTTTCTCTCCATCTTTATTTCTCACTATTTTTCTTTCCTTCTCTCTCTCTTTTCTTTCTCTTTTCAGCTCTCTCTCTCTCTCTCTCTCTCTCACACACACACACACACACACACCATGGTATTATCTGTATTATCTTTCTCTTTCTCACTGTTTTCTCTCTGTGTCTTCTTCCTCTTCTCCACCCTCTCCATCTCTCTCTCTCTCTCTCTCTCTCTTTCTCTCTCTTTCACACACACACCTTCTATACTAGGCTCATTCCTGTCTCTCTCACCAATCCACTTGTTGCAGGAACTTACCAACCAACTACATCAATCCCCACTGACTTAACATTCCCACAGTCTTCTTGCCAGGTTCCAAGGGTCTTCCTGGAGATGGCTGTGAACTTGGCTGCGTGCCATTGACACACTTTGATTGGGGCAAGGATTTTGTTTGATTGAAGACAGAAGTCACCTTGCCCCACCCCAGGACCTCATGCATCTGCCATCTGAGACTTCACTGGATGAACTGCTGAGCCACAGGAAGAAACCTTCCAGGTCTGGTTTGGAGAGTGTTGCAGCTCCGGGTGGCTAAGTCAGAATGCGCTGAGTGAGCAGTCACCAGGGCCCACGCTTCGTGTGCACACCCTGTTGCCAAATCCCAGTCGATGAGAAAAAGGCCCCTGACAATGTGCGCACCAGATTGAGAGGTCTGGAAAACTGCCTTGAACTAAAAACAGCTCCCGGAGGAGGAGCGCTGAGGGGGACAGGGATCATCTGCCACTTTGGGGCTATTTGGTTCAGTCTGGGTTGGACGCAGGCCACAGGAGGAAAGATGTGAGTTATCCAATGCCTGATCACAGCTGTGCTTGGGGCCATGGCTACGGGGCCCCTTCCTAAGACAGCAATGAGGTGGGTCCTTGGTCCCACCTCCTCCACGTCTGACACTGACAATTGGATGAGGCCCAGTTTGAGACAGTCAGGAAACCCCAATACTTAGGCCCTGCCTCCTTCACTTAACCTATTACAAACATGGTGAGATCTTGGACAAACACGAGAGCCTGTGGGTGGAGGTGAAAGGAGGCAGGATGATGGAGGTAAAGCATGAATTCTGGGCCCAGACAGGCAGGGGTTTGAAGCTCAGTTCCACACTGGCAGGCTCTTCAGACATAGCCTCTGAACCTCAGTTTCTTCTTCTAGTGCCTCTTGGGGTCGCTGGAGTGAATGATTTAATGCAAGGACAGCTTCTGCAACAGAGTCCTCTAAACTCTATCACTCAAGGCCACTTGTCCAGCCCACAAGCCCAGCCTCCCTTGTTCCTCTCCCTTCACACACTTTTTATGTGTGCCAACTTTTTTGCAAGATTCACATTCACAGAGTTTAAAGAATCACATAGTGCCAGACTCACAAGGTGCCCCATGCCAGCTATCTGGGAGGCTGCGGCAAGAGGGTTACGAGTTCAAGGTCAGCTGCAGCAACTTTGTAAGACCCTCTCTCAAAACAAAAATGGCTGGGGACATGGCTTAGTGGCAGAGCAACCCTCAGTTCAATCCCCAGCACTGTGGTGGTGGGGGGATCACATAGTTATTCCAATCTCTCCCCACCTAAGTACCCTCATCTCGCAGGCAACCATGCCTACTCTTACTTGATAAAGCTTTCGGTCCACCTGGAGTTGTGCCGTCTGTGAGAAGCCAGTAGAGATGTGCCAAGCCTGTGTTTGGAAGTCTCACTCTTGGCAGATCAGATCCACAACAACTAGATGGAACTATTTAGAGGCATCCAGGAACAGCAGCCTGTCAGAGAGGGAGCCAGAGAAACCCGTCCGTTTAGTTAGAATATGCACCTCGATTCCATCTTTACACTGGTGCCGATGGCTCCGCCTGGCCTGGGAAGGGGTCCGGTTGTCCAGCATAGATCATCACTGACATCCAGTGGTCACCGAGAGTTATCTGCCTGGAGATCTGCACCCCTCTCTTCCCAGAATCCACTCAGTGTTCAGAGAAAGCGGGAGGAAGGTGAGGGCTGGCGATGCTGTGAGCTTTGGACAGCCACGCATCTGGGTCCAGAGGCCAAGAACCCCAGCCTGATTCCTCCTCGTTTGTAAGATGCACATGTTCTTCAAATGCTGACCCCAGAGAGTCATAGGAAGAAATGGTGGCCCTTGGTAGCACAGGGATAAGATCATACAGAATAAAACGCAAGTGGCCACATGGCCTTCGAGAAAATGCACTGAACCTTGAATTAGAACCTTGGATTTGTGACCTGGGGCTGTTTCTGTGCCCCCTGGAGCAATCCCCTTCATCTCCCTGCATTTTAGCTCCCTCTTCTTTTTTTTTTTTTCCTAGAGAGAGGGACAGCAAGAGAGAGAGAAAGAGAGAATCAATTTTATTTAGTTTTTGACGTGGCTTTCATTGCTCCAAGGCTTCATGGTGTACGTGGTGCTGGGGTTCGAACTCGCGTACTCGTGCATGCCATGCCACGCAAGCACCACAACCGCTGAGCCACTGCTCCAGCCCCGCTTCCTCCTCTTTGAAGTGAGCTTAATGCACGTGCTCTGCCCGCCTCATAGTGCTGTGGGAAAGCCGAATGGTCAAGTACGGAAAAGCACCCTGTCAACTTTAAAGTGCTGTACGGCAGAGGCTGCCTGAGTGAAGGAGCTGGACAGGGCAGTGCAAAGCAGAGCTGCCAAGGAGGACCTGGAAATGCCATGCTGTGACTCTGGGGGCTTGGCCAGATGAC
>PVKS010053636.1:0-10347 GCA_004027875.1 Aplodontia rufa
AGTTTTAGTTTTTCAGGTGATGTTCTTTGCTCCAACACTTTGTTGTGTACATGGTGCTGGGGTTTGAACCCTCATCCTCGCCCATGCCAGGCAAGCTCCTTACATGCCAAGCCACTGCTCCAGCCCCACTGGCTTGCTGTTAAAGGCTCGGCACAGGCGCTGTTCTCTGTAGAAAGCCTTCTGGGCCTCTTGGCTGGCATAACAGCCCTTGTCTTCCATTCATCTGCTTGTGTGCCTCTTGGCCAAGGCCTGAAATCCGAGGACAGGCCTGTTCTCCATCTGGGGCATCCTTGTTTCTGGTGTGGGGCTGCCACCCAGCAGGCCTTCCCTTTGGTGCGCTTTCAGGAAAATAACCAATAATGGGTTGGGTGTTGTCTTGGGTGTCACGTGGTGGCCGTGCCAGAGTGGGCCCTGAGCCGTCAGGTCTGCTGAACTCCTGTCTCTTTCTTGGTGAGGTCGGGAGAACCTGGGTGCAGGGCCATGGGAAGGAGAAAGAATCCATACAGAGAGCCTTGATGGGGGCCTGTCCCACAGCTCCAGAGGGGACCAAGCTCATTCCCACCTCATGGTGCTGCGAGTTGGGTGGCTGCCCAGGAAGTGCTCTGAAGCTCAGTGTTTACATCTTTCTTCAATTTTGATGAATCACAATTCATTTACATAAGCTTCGGTTTAAAGACAATAAGAGGGGGCTGGAGCAGTGGCTCAGTGGTTACGGTGCTTGCTTGGCATGTGCGAGGTCGCGGGTTTAAACCCCAGCACCACGTACACGATGAAGTGTCAGAGCAACGAAAGTCACATGAAAAACTAAATAAAACTGATTCTCTGTCACTGTCTCTTTCTTTAAAAAAAAAAAAAAAAAATGATATGAGGAAAAAAGGGGAAAGAAAACTTTCTGGATCAACTGATACCAAAAACACTGAGAACATCTGTTGAATGTTCCAGATACCCTAACAGTGACTATTCTCTGAGGACCCTTGGGAGCCTCAAGGCCTATAAATGGGCAGCCGTTTTGACCAGGCAGGAAGAAATTAAGATTCACAAGTGCTGATTTTGGATTCTTCTTTGATTTATGCTAGAACAGGGCAGGCCATGAATCCAGGAAGCTCAATTTCCTGTTAAGTGCCGTGTTCTTTCAACGGAAGCACTAGATTTAACTACTTTCTAATAGGGCACGGGGATCCACAGAAGGAAGTCTCGGGGCCCGTGTGCGAGGCTTGGCTGTTAGCGGGGAGCCCTGTCGTGCCCATCCCCTGCTCCCCTTTCTTGTATCTACTGTTCTATTGAGGTGTTCAGCGTTTGGATCTGAAACTCAGAGCCCTGGAGAGGTTCTCCTGATGGTACGCGGCTCTTTCTGACAGACTAAGGGGCCCGGCACATCCTGTGACTGGGAACTTAGGAGACCGGCGTCGCTGATCCTTAGGAAAGGCTTTATCTAACCTAGTCCTTCCTGGCCACGCAGCACAATTGGAGGGTCGGTAGCCATCCTGTCTACCGTGGTGGCCAAAGGTGGCCAAGCTGACTCAGGATGCAACCTACAGACCAGATTTCAGAGAGCTAGCGAGAAAGAGAAGCAGGTAAGATAGGTCATTCCTTACTTTTTATATTGATTATATGTTGAAATGACAATATCAATGAAATATGGGGCATAAAATAGGTTATTAAGTTCCACTTAACCTTTTAACTTTTTTTTAAAAATGTGGCTACTAGAAAATATAAAATGATATTTTAATTGGACAGCCCTGGCTAAGAGAAAATCTTTCTTGCTAGGCCTAGTGGCTCATGCTGTATAATCCCAGCTACTCGGGAGACTGAGGCAGGAGAGTACCAAGTTTGAGGTCATGTAGGTCAACTTTGCCAGATCTTGTCTCTTGAGGATGTAGCTTAATGGTAGAACAGTTGCTTAGAGCGCCTGAGGCCTTCCATTCAGTCCCAGTAAAAATAGCACAAATAAACATGAAAAGAAAAAGGCTTCTCTGGGCTAGCCTGTGAGAATGTTGCTATAGTTTGGATCTTAAATGCCCCCCAAAGCCCATGTGTTAAAGGCTTGGTCCTCAGTGTGGTGCTATGGGGGCAGGGCTGGAACCTTTAAGAAATGGGGCATAGGAGCTGGAGTGGTGGCTCAGTGGTTATGGCTCTTGCCTGGCATGTGCAAGTACGTGGGTTCGAACCCCAGCACCATGTACACAATGAAGTGTTGGAGCAATGAAGCCACATGGAAAACTAAGTAAAATTGATTCTCTCTCTTTCTCTTTCTCTCACTGTCCCTCTCTTAAAAAAAAAAAAAAGAAGAAATGGGGGTCTTACTGGGAGAGGCTTTTGAAGGAGCTTGCGAACCTGCAGCCCTCTCCTTGCTCTGGGTGTCTTTCTTGCTTCTTTGTTCTGCCCTGTGTTCCTGCCGTGATGTGTTTGCTGCCTGGCCTTGGGCCCAAAGCCACAGGGTCAGTGGATCCTGGACAGAACCAAACCTCCAAAGCTGCGAGGCTCGATCAACCTTCTCTTTTTATGACTTGATTATCTCAGGTGTGTTGTTACAGTGATGGAAAGCTGACTACCACAAATTTTCCTTTCTTTCCTTTTCTTTTTTTTTTTTAAAGAGGGAGGGGAGGGAGAAAGAATCAATTTTATTTAGTTTTCCACTTGGCCTTTGTTGCTCCAACACTTTGTTGTGTATGTGGTGCTGCGATTTGAACCCACATCCTTGCACATGCAAGGCAAGTGCCTTTAGCCACTGAGACACTACTCCAGCCCCACAAATTTTCTGATTTCAGAAAGCTCTTGACCTCCCCACCCCAAGCATACGTGATGCCAGAGAGTGAGGAGATTAGCTCGAAAGACCAAGAACACCTAAAAAATGAATGTTCATAACTACTGGCCTCTTAGAAAGACAGGAATTTTCTCTGTAGCAAAATTAATTTAGAAGATCAGGTAGATGTGATATCTGCCTATTGTGAATAACAGCACCATGCATTTAAGTTCTTGATTCCCCTTTAAAAAGTTTTAAGAATAAAGAAATGAAGAGTAGTTATAAATCCTAAAATAGTTTAGAAAAATTAACCAGGAGTGCTGAGGCAGCGCATAGCAGTACAGGGGTTGATCAGCATAGCCAGAGTGATTCCACATGTGGCTTTGTCACATCGGTAGTGTCCATCAGCGTCGGGGCTGTGCCTGCTGAGTTGGTCCAGGAGGGTGCTTCTGTAATCTCTGCTCCTGCACCCTGCTCCCAGTGCCTTGCTGGTCCTTGCTTTATTGAAGGGCTCTGTAGAAATAGCTGTGTGCCTGTGAGCCCTGCTTGCTGTTGGTTTCCTGTTTGTTTCCCTTCCTGTATGTTGCTGATTTATTTCCCCTGATGGTTGCTGAAAGCATTGCGGTGAGAGATCTCATCGTAGTTCTTAATTTTCTGCAGTGCTGAGGGTTGAACATAGGGCCTCGTGCATGACCCGCAAATGCTGTACCACTGAGCTACATCTTCAACTCTTTTGATTTTATTTTGAGATGGGGGCCTCACTAAGTGGCTCATGCCAACCTCAAACTTGTGATCCTCCTGCCTCAGCCTCCTGAGTTGTTGGGGTTATAGGTGTGCAGCACTATGCCGGGTTGCAGTTTTTTTAACCTCTTGTTTGAATGGACAGAAAATGGATATTCAGAGAATATTTTTGCTTGGAGTAGTGACTAATAAAAAAGAGAAGGCACGTTCTTTTTCCTTTTCCAGTCTCCGTCTTCCGCTGGTCTCCTTTGTCTGTTTAGCATCTTTCTCTCTTCCATTTTATTCTACCTTTTTTGGCTTCACCTTTTTCTTTTGTTATGAACCATGGAGAAGTTCTGGAAAGTGTCTTCTGCCACCCTGTCCCTGTATTCTTTTACCCATAAAGTTTTCTTGTGATGACATCATTTTATTTTTTGTTTGCCCACCTCTGGTCTTCCTTTCACACACTCCTTTCACTGAGGCAGCCCGAGGGGTTGGAGCCCCCATGTGATCCTGGTTCCCAGCATGCACCTGCCCTGGTGCAGGGCCAGCCGGGTGCGGGCAGCTGGGCAAACACTGTTCTCCACCCAGGAGGAGCTGGTTGGACAGGGGCCCAGGGTGATGTCCCCATGGTCTCTGTGGAAACGTGGTTTTACTTAAGATCTTCCAAACAGTGAAGAGGGGAGTAAATGTCTGCTAATAAAATCTGTAGGTGACAGGAAATTTGGAGGTGTGCAAAGCCAAGCCCTCTGTGCACAGAGAGGACATTGGGAAAACACAAAGAGCGGCAGGAAGGTGAGGCTCAGCTCGGAGCTGCGATGCTGCCTGGAAAAGTACAAACCGCCATCTGGAGAGAAATTAGCCACAGTCGCTGCCCCGTGGGGTGTAAGTCAGTGGCGCTGTGATTGACTTGGGGCCAGAACTGTGAAGTCCTCTTTCTCGTTCCTGAGAATCAATAGGAATCATTTATTTTTTTAACCCCTAAGTTCATCACTCGGGAGCGGAGCCATTTCTACAGAAGCCTGGGTTGGTAAGGCTTGAGTTCTTACAGGTGAACAGATAAGGTCTCCTCCTCCAAAAACGCCTGCTGCTCTATGCATGTTTCCAGGTCAGGGGTCCAGGATCTTGGAGGTTGGACTGGAAGCAGGGCTGAGCAGTTGGTGGGGACAGCTGAGTGCTCGGAGAGGATCGAAAGGCACCTGGCTTCCAGGTGTGCGTCTATCGGGGGCTCCTGCAGGTGGTCTTCATAGGTCTCCATCATCCTTCATGCCCTGCTTCTCTCTAGAAGCTTTGGAGTTTAGCAAACACATCTACAGACTTAGAGCAGCCTTCTCTTTGCCAATATGAAAAGACCACACTCGTGGTGGGAGGCGGGATGACACTGAGAGTGAAGAGTGGGTGCTTGGAGCTGGATCCCTGGTGAGGCCACTGGGCCATCTTGGCCAAGTGGATTCATTTCTCAGCCTCCATTTCCTTATCTGTAAAGTGGCAGCAATAAGGTTAGAGATGTGTAGAGAGCTTTGCTTGGCAAACCTCTCTGCTGGATCAAGGTTTTGACTAAGGTGTTGCTCATATTCAGAACCTTTTCAATATGGGTCCCCAGGAGACCGACCAGGTTGCCCTGGGAGATGGCATTGATGGTAGGCAGGAACTGGGGAGAGTAATGGGGACATCAGAGCACACGAGTTTCCTGGCCTGGTGGAGTGAGTGCCAGGCTGCCATCCCGAGATGTTAGTGGAAATAAACATTTGCATGGGGTTTGCAGAAGCGATGACAGGTCCTTGTTCAGGCAAAGAAGTGACAAATGATGTAATGTCCACGATACATCCTTTCTGTTTTTAAAGAGAGAGGGAGAAGAAAATGAGAGAGAAGCAATTTTATTTAGTTTTTCATGTGGCTTTCATTGCTCCACACTTTGTTGTGTGCGTGGTGCTGGGGTTCGAACCTGCAACCTTGTGCATGCCAGGCAAGCGCAGTAACCACTGAGCCACCGCTCCAGCTCCCCCACAGTACATCCTTGAAGGTTGGGGGAAATGGCAGGGGCGAGAGAAGTGTGGACTTTCCCCTGGGTGAGCATTTCGTATCATCTCTTGTCAAAATGCCCCTGAGAGAGAATTGTTGGGGAGAAGTTTTCCCCGGAACTGGACGGGGAACGACACCAGGTGGAGGTTATGGACTTTAACTTTATAAATTACTTATGCCGCCAGCACAGCTGCTTTGGTGTGGAAGTGGCTCTGCATTTGATGGAGGAGCTATTTTGGGGACAAGAGTGAACGACCTAATTTGTTTCCTTCTGACCTGAACTGGGCAGGTAGCCCTGACCACAAGCTCTTAAACTCGCTGAAAGGAAATCCATTTGCTGATAAAGATCCACTTAACAGACAGACAAGAGAACCTTGTGTTTACTGCTTCCTTCTCTGCCTGAATCTGGGTTTAGTCAAGGAGAAGAGCCTGCGCTGGACCATGCTCCTCCTGCTTCTTTCCCCTTGAACTTAAAGCAGACCATGATGAGCCTGCAGTGGCCTGTAACTGGTTTATCTGTATCTGTCTCCCTGCCCAGTAGAACTGCGGGCCTTTCGAGGACAGGTATGGTGACTACATTTTCTCTTTCCACCGTGATTGGACTCAAATACCTATTTGAATAAATAGGAATTTAATTTCCATGATTTATATTCTACCTAGTCCCTAAAAGGACACAATGAAAAGAACCAAAATCTTATTTTTTTGAGAGGGACAGTGAGAGAGAGCACACATGAACTTTATTTAGTTTTTCATGTAGGCTTTGTTGCTCACTTGGTTGTGTACGTACGGGGTGCTGGGTTCGAACCCGCGACCTTGTGCATGTCAGACAAGCTATAACTGCCGAGCCACCGTTCCAGTCCCCAAATTCTTATCTTGGTAAGTATTTCAAATGGAGGTCAGTTGTTTACTAGCGCATTGATATTGCGGCCTCCTCTCTGGAGGAAGTTTCTGTTTTGGCTGTCCCCTGCCCCTTTCAATCCACCTTCTTTTTTTCTGTGTGAATGAATGTTGCATTTTGAGTACCGAGGTCTCATCAGCCTCTTCGTATCAGGGACACTTGGAATCACTAGCTTGGGGCTTCCCATCTCGGCTGTATCGACGCTGTGACATTTGTATCCACCGCAGGACATCATCCTGGAGGCAACAGACATGGCACCCCAACGCTGTTCCAGTTTGTGTCCCTCAGAGGAGACATTTCCTTGGGAGAAAATTCACTGGAATGAACTTGACCTTGGAGAGGCTGTTGAGTGCTAGTGGCTAAGGAGGATGGACGCTGGGGGACGGGAATCATTGCCCAGAGTCCAGGGTTGCATTGGACCTGGTGATGTCTAAGACCCTCCCCTATCCTAGGATTTTTGTGATAAGTTGCAGGGTGGTGTGAGGTGGGGGCAGGTCGCTGATGGCTGCAGATTTTAGCCCCAACCTTTCCCTCCAGAGCTGCATGGTGGAGCTGGAGTGTTTTGAGTTTCGTGATCCCTGAGGGCACAAGGGGAGCTGGCAAAGATGCCCAGATGCTGGTCAGGTCCCCTGACTCAATGAATGTCTTTGTCTTACCTTTGTTTTGATCGTAGTAGGTACCCAACAGTGCTTGTTATTTGAACAACAGATTGTCTTTAGTTCACATTGCTTATGCCCGAAATAAAGACCCTTTATCTTTAGAACTTTTCTGTAGGCATTGCAAGCATAGCAAAATCCAGGCGCTCCTAGATGCCGTGTTTCAGGATCTCTGGGCCTCTTTAAAGATTCTGATGAGCACCCTCCTTTATCCACAGCTGCTTTCTTGGAGATGAATAAGTCCCGCTGGGTGTGGTGACTGGATCCAGTTAAGTGCAGGGGAGGAAGCCCAGCTCCTGGGTTAACAGAGGCCAGGCAGGGGGTGTTTGGGAGGGTCTGTGTGGCTATGCAGAGCTTCTGGGTTCCAGCTGCAGGGCTGCCTGGGTGACCATGTGTAAAATTGATTCTCAGCCTTGGAAGCCCAGCCTCTCAGGTGGCTGCCACACTGACTTCTTTGACAGTTCTTGGAAGCTTGAGAGAAATCAAGAAATAGGCCACTAGCTTCCCTTGGGCAGGCCACGAAGGTCAAGGACTGTTTGTTGGTCTCTGTGACCTCAGGCTCACTGGAAGGGTGCCCTGCTGTGTGCCTGGGGACCTGCAGGCTGGGACAACACTAGCCTATTGTCTTGGAATAAAGAGGTGGTTCCTGGTGGGACTTGTTTGCCAGCTGATTTTGCTGGATGATGGACTCAAGAGGTTTAGAAGCTCATTAATTTGCCAAATAAATCCATCTTGTGGAGCCCTTGACCACAGACAGAAACCAGAAGTTTCTAGACGTTTCTGCCATGCATCCATTCATCAGCCAGCAGATGCAGGTGATGGAACCTTTGGCCACTTTAGCCTGCTCTCCGCTGCCTCCGTCTTCCCTGGTCCCTTGCTTCTCTTCCTTCCATGCTCAGCCTCCAGCTGGGAGGACCCAGATCTGAGCCTGTGTGGTCACGCTGTGCGCAGGGGCCCAGTGCCGCTCTGTGGGTGGTACCTGTGCCGACCAGGCCTGATGGCAGAGCGTGGCACAGTGTGCCCCAGTGCAGAAATGAGCAGACCCTGAGCGCAGGCTGTGCTCACCAGGTGAAGAAGGTGAAGAATTTGACCTTTCACCCACTCATTTTATTTCTTCATATGGAAAGTGGGTTACAGGATTAACAGCATGAGCTGTTGAATTCCAAGTTTGATTCTAGTCCACTGTGACTGGCTGTCTTTGTGCAAGTCATTTGACTCTGTCCTTCCATTGCCCCAGCTGTGAAATGAGGGTGTAGGGGCTGGAGCGGTGGGTGGCCCAGTGGTTATGGCTCTTGCCTGGCATGCGCGAGGATGCGGGTTCAAATCCCAGCACCATGTCCACAACGAGGTGTCAGAGCAATGAAAGCCACATGAAAAGCTAAATAAAATTGATTCTCTCTCCTCTCTGTCCCCCCCTCTTTTCTTTAAAAAAAAAAAAAAAAGTCAATATGTTGACTGTCCCTTATCTGAAATGCTTGGGCTTGGAAATGTTTCCGACTTTGGAGTTTGTTGGATTTTGGGATATTTGCACAGACTTTACAGTTGAGCATCCCTGATCTCAAAATCAAAAATCTGAAGTGCTCTGAAATCCAAGCTCAAAAGTTTTGAATTTCCGAAGTTTTGGATCACGCATGCTCAACCTGCGCTGCCTGTCTCCCCAGGACTTTGGGGGGAGTAAATGACTCCCACTGGAGAAGGGCTGAGAATGGCACAGGCGCACGCTGAGCGCTGTGCAAGGTTTTGCTCCAATCACCTCGCTAAGGGAGCATTAGTGATAAAACGGGTATTAAACACTTGGGCATATTGGAGGCTCAGTACGCTTTAGCTCTTTTGCTTTATTACCTTGACAGAGAGTAAACTCTGATTATGCCTCTTGATTTCCCATTAGATTTTACACTTCCTGTCTCAAAGCTCTCAGGACCAAACCCCTCGCCTGCGAGTGTGGGTTGCCAGCAAGCAGGGAAATAGACTTCTGGGTCCTGCTTCTGGGACTGGATCTTCAGCCTCGGCCTTTCACACCTGAGTTTTGGGAGTTATGGTGCTGGTGGGGTGGAGAGGCGCCTTAAGCAATCTGCATTGATTGAGGGGGAAAGAGATTTCTACACCTCTGTTTAACTGCAAAGAGCCAGCTGGATCCTACAAGTGCTTCGAATTGTCCTTGTGCCGTTGCTCTGCAATAATATTTCTTTCTCATTTTCAAAACCCAAATGTTTCTTATGAGTCTTAATTGGATGGCTCGTAGGACTTGTCCTCAGACGGAAGGTTTCTGTTGCTTTTATAAAAGTGTGTGTTCATCGAGACCTCTCTTAATTGTGCTACTTGGAATTTTTCCGCAAAGCACTGAATTGTGTAACTGTTCAATTCATTAAGCCATACTTAGTGAAGCTTGCACCTAGTAAAATTTTATTTAGGCCTCTCCTTTTTATGTCTTGGTGCTGTGGTTATCCTCTTTATGCCATTTGTAAAGGGAAAATAAACATTACTTACATATTTTGTTTAACTTACCTCTCTTTTTCAAGTACCTTTTGTAGCTTGTGTAAAGTTGCAAAGAGAAATCCCATTTTGCAAAGGAATTACTACTGCTTAAAAAAAAAGTGGTTTTTATAGGGGTTGGGGTGGAACTGAGTGGTAGAATGCTTGCCTAGCATGCGTGAGTTCCTGGGTCCAATCTCCAGCACTGCAAAAGCAAAACAAAGCCCCCTCCAAAAACATGGTGTTGGGTTGCCATGACAAAGTTGTTTAAAGCCACGAGTGACGTTGGTCCATGGAGAGTGATTGAAAATGTGCTAAAATTCATTTTACAACTGGGAAATGAGTTATAGTTATTGCTCCTATATTTATTTTTATTTTAAAGAGAGAGGGACAGTGAGAGAGAGACAGAGAATCAAGTTTTATTGAGTTTTTCACATGGCTTTCGTTGCTCAGACACCCAGTTGTGTACATAGGTGCTGGGGTTTGAACCCGTGTACTTGCCCATGCCGGGCAAGCACCATAACCACCGAGCCACCGCTCCAGCCCCCTGCTTCTGTATTTAAATGACAGAATTTGTAGCAGTAGCTTAAAAACTTGTCACCTTGAGAGACTGGGTCATGTTACCAGAATGGGATTGTTTTAATTTGTTATCTGAATTGGTTAAATCAAAAGAAATTTCCTACTTGTCTGTATTTTCAACTCTTGATACATTGGGTAAAAGTATTTGCTGAGGACAGCTTCTTGTGGAAAAGGAGCCTTTAAAATGTGGAGAGTTTGTGCTAGAAGCATCCTTTTAGAGAGCATGCGGTCCAGCCCCCCCCCCCCCCCCCCCCTCC
>PVKS010053637.1:0-10339 GCA_004027875.1 Aplodontia rufa
TAAGGGAGGGTAATTGGGGGGGGCACTCCTGGGGATAATTGCAATATCCAGAATATTTACACATTTTATACACATTTTATATTATTTTGTTAAAATCTTGTAAGGTTGTTCAAAAATAAAAATTAAAATTAAAAAAAAAATAAAACCAATAGAGCACAAAAAAAATGGCCATTCTACTGAAAGCTTTATATAGATTTAATGCTATCCCTATAAAGATACCTATGTCGTTCTTTAAAGACATAGAAAAAGCAATTCTCAAATTCATTTGGAACAATAAGAAACCAAGAATTGCCAAAACACTACTAAGCAAGAAAGAAGAAACAGGTGGTTTTGCCATTCCAGATCTAAAACTACACTATAGAGCCATAGTAACAAAGACAACATGGTACTGGTATCAAGATAGGAAAGAAGACCAATGGAATAAAATAGAAGACCCTGAAACAAACCCTCAAATCTTTAAACATCTGATTTTTGACAAAGGGGGACAAAATATTACATGGAGAAGTGATAGCCTCTTCAACAAATGGTGCTGGACAAACTGTTCATCCACTTGCAGAAAGTTGAAATTAGACCCATATCTTTCTCCTTGCACAAGAATCAAATCAAAATGGATCAAGGAGCTAGGATTTAAACCAGCTACCTTGCAACTGATGGAAGACAAATTAGGTCCAACACTTCAGCATTTGGGAGTAGGCAAAGACTTTTCAACAGGACTCCAAAAGTGAAGGAAGTAAAGTGAAAAATCAGTGAATGGGATGCCATAAAGCTAAAAAGCTTTTGTACTGCCAAGGAAACAATCAAAAGAGTCAAGAGGTTTTCTACGGAAATGGAGAGAATCATGGGCTATGATTCCTCTGACAAGGGCCTCATATCCAGAATCTACAAAATCCTCAAAAATCTCAACTACAAAAACACTAACAGCCCAAATAATAAATGGGCCAAAGAGCTAAAAAGAAACTTCTCACCAGAGGGCATTGATCAAGCCAATACACGAGAAAGTGCTCTAAATCTCTAGTAATCAGAGAAATGCAAATGAAAACCACATTAAGATATCACCTTACGCCAGTCAGAATGGCAAAGGTGAAGAAAATAAACAATAATAGATGCTGGAGGGGCTGTGGAGAGATAGGCACACTAACACACTGTTGGTGGAGCTGCACACTGGTACAGCCCCTCAGGAAAGCAGTGTGGAGAATCCGCAAAAAACTAGGGATGAGCCCACCATATGATCCTGCTATTCCACTCCTGGGAATCTTTCCAGGGTACTTAGAATCAGCACATTATAGTGACACAGCAATATCTATGTTGATAGCAGCTCAATTTACTATTGCTAGGCTATGGAAACAACCCAGATGTCCCTCACTGGATGAATGGATCCAAAAACTGTGGTACATTTATACCATGGAATTTTACACCGCAATTAGAAACAATGATATTGCAGCCTTGGAAGGTAAATGGATGGCTATGGAAGAAATTATGCTGAGTAAAATCAGCTTAACCCAGAGAACTAATGGTCGATTGTCTCCACTCATCTGTGAAGGTTGGGAGTAGACCCTGGCCAGTGGGAAAGTTGGTCTATTATCATTTGTTAAATCCAGAAAAGATATACTGCTAAACAACATAATTCCTTTTTAGGGAAATGGGGAGAAGGGGAAAGGAGGGATAAGGGTGGGTAATTGGGGGGGCACTCCTGGGGGTAATTGTAATATCCAGAATCTATACACATTTTATATTATTTTGTTAAAAACTTGTATGGTTGTTCAAAAAAATTAAATAAAAAAATGCTTTCATACTATCCCAGAGATTTCGATACATTGTTTCATCATTCTCATTCATTTCCAAGAATTTCTTGATTTCTGTTCTCATGACCTCTTTTTTCCATTCTTCGTTTAAGAGGATATTGTTCAATTGCCAAGTATTTGAGTAGTTTCTGATGTTTTTCTTGCTGTTAATTGCTAAGATCATACTATTGTGGTCTGACAGATTACATGGGACTATATCAACTCTTTTATATTTGTTAAGGTTAGCTTTGTGGACTAGGATGTGGTCTATTTTGGAGAAGGATCCATGAGCTGCTGAGAAAAAGGTAAACTCAACTGATTTGGGATGGAATATTCTGTAATTATCTGTTAAGTCCAGTTGATTTACAGAGTTATTTAGGTTAGAGATATCTTTTTTGAGTCTTTGCTTTGATGATCTGTCTATTGTTGATAATGGTGTATTAAATTTCCTCATTATTATTGTATTGAGATTGATGAGGTGTTTAATGTCCTTGAGTTCTTTTTCCATATATTTGGGAGGGTGGTTAACTATCAATATGTCTTCCTGATGAATTCTACCTTTTACTATGATATGGTGACCTTCTTTGTCCTTTCTGACTCATTTTTGGTCAAAATTAACTTTATTGGATATAAACACCAGCTTGCTTTTTCTAGCTACAAGCCTAGTAGACATTTTGCCAACCTTTCACCTTCAGTTTGTGACTATTTTTGATTGTGTGTTTTGTCTCCTATAGGCATCATATTGTTGGATTTTTTTTTAAGAGAGGAGGACAGGGAGACAGAGACAGAGAGAATGAATTTTTATTGAGTTTTTCACATTGCTTTCATTGCTCTAACACTTAGTTGTGTATCTTGGTACTGGTGTTTGAACTCATGTATTTGCACATTCTGGGCAAGCACTGTAACTGCTGAGCCACTGCTCCAGGCCCTGGATTTTGTTTTTTGATCCAGTAAACCAATCTGTATCTTTGGACTGTGGCATTGAGTCCATTCATGTTCAGAGTTGGAATGGATATGGGAATCTGGATCTCTGACATTGTGACTATTGTTGTGGTTTGAGCCATCTTGGCTATGTTTAGTGTGTTTTGTGATTATTGACTTTTTTCTGTTTAAGGGTTTTGGAAGTTGTTTGCCTATTCCTCTGAATGAAGTATGTTCTTGAGAATTTTCTGTAGTGCACACTTTGTGTTTGTGTAGCTTGCTTGTTTGAACTTATCATTAAAGTATTTAATTTCCCCATCACATTTAAAGCTGAGTTTTGCAGGGTTTATTATCTTTGGCTGAAAACTGTTTTCTTTCAAAATTTGAAAAATATCATTCCATGCTCTCCTGGCCTTTATTGTCTGATCTGAGAAATCCATAATGATCCTAGTTTGTCTGCCTCTGAATGTGATTTAGTGTTTTTCCTTTGCTGCTTATAGGATTCTTTCCTGGATTTCTCTGTTATTCATTTTATAGATGATGTATCTTGGCAAATTTCTCATTTGGTTAGATCTGTTTGGTGTCCTATAGGCATCGTGAATTTGATTTTCTGGATCAATTCTGATATGGGGAAAATTCTCCTTGGCAATTTCACTTAGAAGGTTTTTAATGTCCTTTGCTTATTTTTTCAATGTTTTCTTTAATTTCAATTACTCTCAAGTTATTTCTTCTCATTTCATCAAATACTGCTTGGAAGTTCTGATCATGCACAATAAGTGACTTTTCTTGTCTGTCCTCCTTGAACTCAGCATTGCTCAGCTTGTCTTCACTGTCTGATGTTCGTTCTTTGAGAGCTGAGGTTCTATTTTCTACTCAATTTACTTTGGAATTAGTATCTTCCAATGAGCTTTTGATTTTTTTGACAGTATTTCAATTCTAAGAGCTCTGATACATTTCTTTTCAGGATGTCTAACTCTTTATATATGTGGGCTCTCATCTCCTGAAATTGCTGTCTTATCTCTTTTCCTAAATCTTCTTGTAATCTCTGATTGAATTATGAATCATATTGTTGATATATTTTTCTGGTTTTCATCTAGGACACTGACTATGGAGACCTTGGATGTAGGGCTGTGGGGTTGAGATGGAGGATTATTTCCCTTTTTCCTCATTTTCAGTAATGGGGAGTATGGCTTAAGGTCCGACACTCAATAACTCTCTTGGAGGCTTTGTTGATGGTTTCAGAGCTTTCAATCTCTTTGTTTAGTTGGTCTGTGTTACAATTTGGGAAGCACAGTTCAATGGCTTGAACCCAAATCTGTGAACTATTATGGACCTTTAGGTTTTCCAGTACCTCAGGGGATAGGGAGTAGAAGTCAATAAGTGCAGCCACTGCATACACCAGACAATGTTGACTGTAGCTGTTACAGCGCTGATTAGCACCTATAGGAGCAATCAGATTACCAGTTTTCTTCCTTGATAGCTTTCCACTATACAAAGTTAGCAAACACCCATTTTCAAGTTTGTCATCCATTTCAGTTTACCAGGACCTCAGTAGGTGAGCAGAAAAAAGCCTAGACAACAAAGGAAATGAGGTAGGAAAGTAGTGTGGAACTTGTAATTAGGATATAGAGCTATAAGGTAGTAGAGATGATGTAGTCTGTTCTGCTAGAAGTAAGGAAAAGATAGAAATGGGATGAGAGTGAGGTAATGACTTTGAGGGAGGATGAGAAAGATCAGAATACAGTTTAGGAATTGACAGAGTAAAGGGAAGAAGGGGATAGTAAAGTAGGGGGTCTTTTTAGCCCAAAGTGACTGAGCATCAGTTTGCAATATTGTAGAATGCCACAAGTCAAACCCCAGCAATATAGACAAAGCAGCCAAATACCACAAATGACAGGGACTGAAAAAAAATCAATCAACCATACACACAACCATACAAACACAGAAAAATACATACACTAAGGAATACCAATTCCAAGAACCAAACAAACACAGAAAAATACATACACTAAGGAATACCAATTCCAAGAACAACAGAATTAAAAAAATAAAAGGAGTTTGGAAGATTCTGAATTATTACCACTGAGGTCAAAAGGTACCATGTGTTCATAGCTGACTTCTAGGTGAAGTCATTTCCCAGTTGAGTTTGTTGGAGGGAATGAATTTTGGTGATCTCAGATGACAATGATATTCCCAACAGGCCTCCCAGGAATTTTCTCCTGTAGGGGTGTTGCAAACATACTCCTTCCCTGCTTCCTTTGGGAACAGACTTCAAGGCCACCTGAGTTGCTTTCTTGGATGGTTTAGTGTCTGCCTGCCCAAACTCTTTCCACTTCATCTGGGGACCCAGGAGCCACTGGAAGTTTTATGGATGGATCCTAGTACAGCTGTAAGGGACTCTTGATTTTCCAAGAAGAGTGGCCAACTTGAACTGAGCACACCTGGGACTATTATTGCACCGCTATTGGGTGTCTTGAGGTCCTCACTTGCCTGGAGAGGTTATGTGTGGGGCAGTCACAACCCCAGCAAGGGGAGGCAGGCATGAAGGAGACACCAGCCCAGCTAGACCAGTGTCTGTGGAGGTCTCAAATGCAACCACTAGGGGACATGGAAGCTCAGTCCTTCTTGGAGTGCCCAGGACCTCTGGGATTGCTTCTGTTTACAGAATTCAGGGTCTGAAAGTAGAGGAAAACACTGAATCTAGGCTGCCCCTTTGGTTCATAGGTCCCTGAGGAGGACACTAGCCTCTTCCCTGCCTGAGAGTTTCAGGCAGTATCTGTTGGACCTATAGACCTAACTGCCCCAGGGTATTTAGGTTCTGTTGCGCAAAATTCTGGTCACTTGACTCCATCCATAGATTGGGCATGTAATTGGGGAGTCTTTCAACCCTAGTCACCAGACTTGTAGGGAGGGTCCACCACGCCCACATAGCCCTCGGCAGACAGTCAAAACACTGGGGGTCTGGAAACGCTCCTCTGGACTACATTCCCTATTCTGCTCTGTATGTCGTAATTTTGGGTTCACTGTTCATGAAGTGGTTTCCAGTATCTCCCTCCAGGAGTTTTCAAAATGGCAGAGCCACCCCTCTTTTTCTTGCAAGCAGATTTACAGGACTCTAATTATTAAAGTCGTCCCTTGGTTCCTGTTGTTGCTGCAGCCCTGGGGTACCAGAGTCCCACGCCCAGGCTCTGCTGAGCACTCACTGCTGTGTCTGAGTTTAATTAAGTGTGTGCAGCTTCCTCCCCTCTGGAGCAAAATCCCAGCCTGCCACCAGCTGGGTAGGTGGCGCTGGAAAAATTATCATTTGGTCTTCCTGCACTTTCTGCTTTTCCATGGCTCCATATCACTAAACTTCTTTTCCTGGATAGTAATGATTTTGGGGAGAAATCTTGCTGTCCACCCACCTCACAGTAAGGTACCTCTCCCACTGTTGGCATCCAGCATTCATGGAGAGACTCTTCACTCAGCTCTGCCACAGGTCTCCAGGGTGAAAAAAAAAAAGTTTGGCCTATACATCTTTTTTTTTTTTTTTTTTTTTAAAGAGAGAAGGACAGAGAGAGAGAGAGAGAGAGGAAGACTCAATTTTTATTTAGTTTTTCACATGACTTTCATTGCTCTGATACTTAGTTATGTACATGGGTGAACCCATGTACTCGTGAATGCAGGAAAAGTGCTATAACCATTGAGCTACCACTCCAGCCTCTGGCCTATACATCTTAAGAATTGTATCTATTTCGTTTGTTTTCAGGTTTTCTATGGAAAAATCAAACACTATCAAATAAGCAACACAGCAAACATAATACAGAAACAAGCTTAACTGGTTGAGTGGTGTAATAAGAAAAAGTAAAATGACTAGATATTCAACAATAACAACAAAAAAATTCTTTATTTCTGAGAGATGTTTCATTGTATTTGTGTCATGTATTCGACCACACCAACAATAGGATAACGGAAATCTAAGAAACAATTTTCTCATTTCAGTTAATAGCACCATGATTTTCCCAGTTGCTCAAGTCCAAAACCCAGGCACTATTCCAATTTTTCTGTAGTCTTCACTTTCCCATATCACAATTATCAATAAATCCTGTTGATTCTGTCTCCTACGCATATTCTAAATATGTCCACTTCTCCCCACTTTAAATATCACTCATTCTTCTTAGGACACCACTTCATTGTCTTGCCTTGACAAGGCAATAACTTGTCAAGTTCTTTTTCCACAATACAAGCAGAATGGCCTTTTAAATATGCAGTTTGATATGGATGTCTTCCAACTGCTCTTGGGTCAACGTAAATCAAAGTGTGGTCAGAGGAAACAAAAACAACCCAAATATCCATAAATAGACAAATATGTACGTAAAATATGGTATATCCATGCCATGGAATATTGTTTGTTCACAAAAAGGGAAAGAAGTTCTGAAACATTCTACAACGTAGATGGATTCTTGACAATATGCTAGAGGGAAGAAACTTGTTATGGAAAGTTAGATATTGTGTAATTCCATGTATCTACAAAGCGAGTCTCTAGAGACAGAAAGTATAGCAGTGATTATTGCATAGAGTTGGTTGGTGATGGATAAGGGGATGGAGAACAACCTGCTAAAAAGTATACTGATGAAAATGTTCTAAAATTAACTGTGATGATGGTTGTACTTATCTGTGAACATGCTAAACATAAATGATTTCTGAATAAAGCTATTTATTAAAAGTAGTCAGTGGACAGACACGTGAATCATACAGAAGCTAGGAGAAATGCAAATTCTCAGGCCCTATCCCAGATCCACTAACAGATCCCTAGGGATGAGCCTAGCAATTTGTATTTTAGCAAACACTAAACTTAGAGAAACACAGAAATAAATGGCAATGCAAATTCCAGACCAAGTGCTGCTGGTCCACACAAGACCTTAGTATCTCTCCAACATCAATTCCTGTCCCAGCTGCATTCATCTTCTTTCCCTGTCATGGGTGATGAATGGATTTCTTTCTTGGGGTCTTTGCATCACCAACTCCCCCTAGTTAGAATGACTTTCCCTAAGATCTATTTATGTCTGACTCCTTTTAACTATTCAGTTTTTACCTTAAATGTCATTTCCTCAAAGAGGTCTTGTTAGACCGTACCAGCTTAATTACACTCTCGTTTTCCTAGATGCACCATCCCATTGTATTGACTTTGCCACACTTTTAACTACCAATATTTTCTATTTTATTTGTGGACTGTCTTTCTGCCTTGAAGAACATAAGTAGGCTCTTGTAAGTAACTCAATAAACTTTGTTGAATTGATGAGGAGGCACAAATATTAAACTCAGGTGCCTGAGAATACACAGCCTTTCACTGTGCTTGGTTTCTGAGCCCTTTATATCTTGCCAAAGGATTGTGCTGTAAACTGTCCTACCACAATGAGCCACATTTCCTAATGACACAAAAGACTGCCCGAACCTAAGGACAGCAGAAGAAGATCAGCAAAATGGATGAGGAAGCAGTCTTTTTTCTTATCAGACAAAGAAGTTCCTCACAAATGGCCCCCAAATGTGCTACAAATTAGATGTCAAAAAAGTATTTGGTTAACTCTTAACTAGATGCTTTAAAAATAAAAAGGATTTCATTCTGGCTTTGTAAGAAACCAGACCCCTGAGAAGTGCCCCCTGTATTTTTCTAACTCCCTAGAGAATCATACGAATACCTATTCCTTTCTCTTGCTGTCCTTTTTGTTAAATGAGATGTTTGTGTTTTAAATGAAGACCATTGTTTGCCCACTACTAGTGGAAAAGAATTAATATGCTTATATTCCTCATGCATTAAGAAATGAATCCCTTAAGCCTATAATTCGCTCCTACAGATTTAAAATTTTGAAGTCCAAGAATGCATTTGCCAGCAAGGAAGTTAATTCTGGGTCTGGTTGGCTCTGAAACTATGTATGTGGCCATTGTTTGTGCCAGAGAAATGTTAGGAGGGGCCTAGTGCTCTGTTCTTATAATGAACCTTATGTTTCTAAACACAGGTGTGTTTGGCTGTAGACATCTGTTTCATTAAATCGGGAGAGAAGGCACACAATAGCAGGTCAGAAATAGACCCCTTGAAATGCAAGACACTATTATTGTAGTAGCTCTTATCAACATCATCATTATTTCTTTGTCATTGATGACATATCATGGCACAGAGATGGTGGTGACAAATTGAATTATCTCATGACTATGTTTTCAACATGCTGCCTTTTGCTGCAGGGCAGAGCTCACTCCATTGTCATCCTATTGAAGAGTTGTCAGAGGGCCCCTGTTCCATACTACAATCATCTCAATCTGATTTTCACTCAAACTTTGTACTTTATTTCTGCTATTTGATCTATGTGAATATTAGAGCCCATGAGAAACATTTGTTCCCTGATTGCTCTGATGAAATGACCTGGGAACTTACTATAAATGTGCTGGGTGAGGAAAGGAAGGCTATCAGGTGACTTGTGGGCATTCTCCTGTCATCCCCACTGAATGGAGCATAAATGTGCTCTGTGTCTTGGTTACAGTATTCCTACAATTCAGACATTTAGAGGTATTCATGACAGCACAATAGACATTCCTGACCATTTCACAGGCACATATGCTCTGGGAATTTACGTGCTTGTAGTTAATTATACAGCCCACTACAATTTGTATTTGTCCTATATTAATGGATTTTGAAAATACAACAAAAGCATATTTTAATATTGGTAAGCAAAGTTAATTTCATTTTTATTGGTGTATTATAATTGTATATAGTGTTTGGGATCATTTTGACAAAATTATGCATGCAAGGAATTTGATTACAAACCCCATCCATGTGCTTTTCCTCCCCTCATCACTCCTCTTACTCTCCTTCTTTATCTCTACTATTTTTTCTTTCATTCCTTTCTTTGTTTATTTTTGGTTAGTATTTTCTACACGTACATAGAGGTGAAATTCTCATTTCTAATTTTTAATGCACTCTATTGAGGTATTGTTGACATACAAAAGGTTGTCTGCATTTAATGTGTACAAACTGATGAATATGGAGATAGGTATATACCTCTGAAACTGTTACCACGATCTACACAACAAATTTGTCCATTACCTCCAAAAGTTTCCTCCTGCCCTCTTTATTTATTTATTCATTTCTACTATTTTGTAATAAGAATACTTAACAGAAGAACTATTCCCTTAGCCAATTTTTAAGTATGTAAACCAGCTTTGCTGATTATAGGTACCATGCTGTACAGTAGACATTTATGTAACTGAAACTTTGACAGTTTGACTAATAACTCTCTATTTCCCTCTTCCTGCAGCCCCTACTAGCCACCATTGTATTCTCTGCTTCCATGAGTTTGACTATTTAAGATGCATCACATAAGTGATATCTCATGTAATAATTATCCTATATGGGGCTTTTCACTTAGCATAATAATGTTCTCCAAGTTAGTCCATGTTGTCATAAGTGGCAGGATTTCCTTTTTTATTAATGCTGAACAGTATTTTTTTGTATTTTCTCATTATTTTTTTTATTAGAAGTATATAGAGATACAGTTGAGAGGGAAACATTATCAAAACAGTAGCAATCAATGTATATAAATTTTGTTATCCAGGGGTAATGCCAAAACATGGATGACCACCTTGGGTTTTACCTGTTGCAGTTT
>PVKS010053638.1:0-10340 GCA_004027875.1 Aplodontia rufa
TAAGCACAGTACTTAGTGTGCGAAATTCTCTCTCTCCCAAATCCTAGGTGTCACCTTATTTCTAAATTATTCAACCAAAATAATAAAAATGTAACTGATTCTAAATGTTTTTGTCAAGTTCACATTCTAAATTGTGGTATTTCAAAGCTTGAAACCACAGAACAGATATGTACTGTAGGAGGAGAAAAGAGCAACTATTAGCTGGAAGAGATAATAAACAGCTAGAGGTGTAGGAAGTTATGCTTAAGTGAATTTAATTATGGTAGCAAGTGATGGGGCTACCGCCCTCTAGTGGTGCCCTCTCTCCCTCTCATCTCTTTGCCTTGGGAAGTTTCCTCTTAGAGTACCCCCTAAAACAAACAACAACAACAGAAAAGAGTTTGCCACCTATTGCCACTTCCATCTTCATGTCATAAAGGCTTTTCATCTCCTTTAGTAAAAGGCACATACTTCTGCTGTATTTTTATATGCAGAAGTGCCTCGAATTAAAATGATGTTTTGTCCCAGTAAACGCATTGTTAAGTTGAAAACATCCGAAGTCAAAAATGTATTTCCTCTACCTGACCTACTGAACACTGTAACTCATTAGCACAGCACACGGTAGAATGTCCTTGCATTTGGGTGGCTGACTGGGACCCTTGACTCACTGCAGTTGCCCAGCATTGTAAGTAGGTATGACTATCACTACCCTGGGGGAAAGAAATTTAAAATTTGAAGTGCAGTTTCCAATGAAAACATTACTTTCACACCATCATTAAAAAACAATATAGGTCAAACTATCCAAAGTCAAACTATTTGCCCTGTGGGTTCTGTTTGCTATCATTGATTATTTTTTTACATATTAATTGGAAAAATTTTATTTGACTTGCCTTTTTAAAAAAAATTTATTAAGGAGTTGTGCAATCATAAGTGCATATAAAGTAACAGTATGATATGCATTTGTTCTTAAACCAGCATTACCTCCACATCTCCCACACCCTAGTCTCTTGATTCTTCTATATTTCACCCCTATAAGCAATATGAATGTTTAGATTGTGAATTTTCCAGAATTAAATGATTGCATAAGTATGATTTGGATTCTCAGGAGGGTAAACAGTACATTGTTTGCTGTCTCCCTAGATCCCTCCCTATCCTCCCTCCCTCTTATCATTGATTTTTATACTTAACAAATCTAAAGAGTAGTGAGATAGTCCTTCTGAACAAGCTTTTGAAATAGACAATAATATGTACAAACATGAAATTTATGTTAAAATATTTTTGCAATAAAGGCCATGGGATATTTTATTTATTAGAGCAATAATTCTTTGAACTTACATGGTCATTGAAAGGAGATGATGACCTTCAGTATTTAGCAAATATTTCAAAAGATAATTATAATGCTAGAGGAGTTACAGTGTTAAATACAACTTGTGTAGATGTGTGAGGGGGGAGAATGGAGGTGGGAGAGGAGGAGCTTCTTGTCGGAACTGTGCCCCTCATTCACACCTGCTCTTCAACTGTCATATATGTTCATTGTCTTGTTTGTAAGATGAAAAGCTGGAAAGTCATCATTCTGTTTTCTAGGTCATTAAATGGCCATTACAGGATTAATTGTCTTTGTGCTGCTATGTTTACTAGTAAGCACTTAATCATAGTCACGAGCATCCATAAAATGCCTGGATTCGAAGGGGATTTATATCGCATGACTCCAAATTCCTTGTCTTCTAAAGCTCAAGTTTAATAACAGAAATAGAGATTTTGGAATCATTTCTATGACCACATTCATAAATTTTGTCATGCAAATAAAAGAACATAAATTCATACTGAATAATGCATTTGATTGTGCATACACACTACAGTGCTGCAAAATAGATAATACTAAACCAAGTCATTGTTACAGATTTAAAAATATCCCTAAAGAGTTTTAAATTTTTGCTCATGTCTGAAATGAGTCTTTTAAATTTTTATAAATGTAAATTTTTAAAATTTAAATCTTTTTAGATCATGGCCTATATACATATTTGAAGATAAATTGATTTGGTAGACACCCTGACTTTGAATGTCATTATAAAATTACTCAGGAATTTAGGGCTGGAGCCGTGGCTTAGTGGTTACAGTGCTTGCCCAGCATGTGTGAGGACACAGGTTCAAACCCCAGCAACTCATACACGAACTAAGTGTCAGATCAACGAAACCCACATGAAAAACTAAATAAAAATTAATTCTCTCTGTCTCTCTGTCTCTCTCTCTCTCAGTCTCTCTCTCTTTAAAAAAATTACACAGGAATTTAATGGGTTTTGAGGGATAAATACAAACTGGTTATGTAATATTACAGGGAAAAACGTACAAATGTAACAATGACCTAATTAACATGCATATGCTGTTCAGATCACTGGTGTATCCTGTGCTCCACTCTGGCATCAGATTTAAGATACCAACAAGCCACAGAATATTCAGAGTCAAGAAAATGTGGGATGTTTAGAGAGAACACCTAACAAACTGGGCAACTGCTTCTGAAGTACTAAAGACATACGAATGTTTCTGCTCTTTTCAAACATATGACAGACAATAATGTACAAGGAAAGAGATTGCTGGGGGAAACAGGCTCTGAATCTGAATCTATAGGTTCAAAACTTTATTATTTGCTACAGAAAATGTCTCAATTTTGTTCCTTTTCTTGTTCTCATTTAATGTGTTTCCTGTATTTCTCCCAGTCTCTCTATTCCTGATGTTAGCACTTTTATCTGGATTACTATGATTAGTACATATCTGATTTTTACAGTTCTCCCCTTCCATAATCCATTTTTAATTGCTATTAAATAATTCTTCCTAAAATATTATAGATGGCTTGGAGCTACAGCAATTCTAAACTATGCTTGACCTTTCAAGACCCCAATTCATAATTTATGCTGACATTACCTATTTAATCTTATTTTCTGGTATTTCTGATGGGCCATCTATTCTACTTAAGTTTGTTCCTTCACTATCCCACACATATGTCATGTTCTTTGTCAGTCTGTCCCTCTTTTCAAGTTACATCCCTAATTTACCTACTACTAACACTCTGTTCATGGATTTATCCCTATGCATCCAATTTCTATTCTCTGAGAGCAATTATTTACTATTCTTTCCTTGAGGTTTTTCTTAACATCTTCTAGCCATAATGATTTTTCCTCATAATTCTTTTTTTATTATTCAGAAATTTGTTGAACAATCAAACAAGCTTCTTGTCTCATAATTCTTTCAGCTTAGTTTGACTACACCATATCCTTTAGTGCTTGGTTTTTTTTAAGAGAGAGGGATAGTGTGTGTGTGTGAGAGAGAGAGAAAGAGAGAATCAATTTTATTTAGTTTTTCATGTGGACTTTGTTGCTACAACACTATATTGTATATATGGTGCTGGGGTTTGAACCCACAGATTCATGAGATTTACTTATAGAATAATACTTATTTTACAACATTGCTTATTTATCTCATTCTAGTCAAATTTGACACTGTTGGGGTAGATTATTGTAGTAATGACACCAATTTGTTCATGCTTCCTTACATCCTTGTTTATGCCCTTGAATAGACCCTTCAACAATGACTTTGGACTTGCACATTCAATATGATTTGGAAAAAGAGACAACTAGCAAATGTGACTTGAAAAGGTACCAGGGCTTGCCCTTTCTTATGGGTGGAAATCCTGAGATAATCATGTGAAAAGTTCAGGCTGCCCTGATGGAGACATGTGACCCATTCATCCTGCTTCCCCTGTTCAGGGCCAGCACTCATCAACAGTCAGCACTGATTGCCAGATATTTGAATGTGGCAGTCCTACATCCACAACCCCCTGCCCACCACCCTGATCAGCAGGTTGCAACTGCATGTCCAATCCTAGGCAAGACCAGCAGGAAAACTGGCCAGCGGACACTGCCAACTCACAGAATTGCTAGCTAAGGAAATAACTGTATAACTCACAATGTTTCAGGGTGTTGTGTATTACAGCGCATGCTAACTGATATAACACTTATTAGCCAAATGTTAACCCAGGTCTTAATCTGCTTCAACCATCAGAATTTTCTAAAATCTTCAGAGTTTTGTATAGTTCTAGGTACGTAATTGACATTGCATAGACAATTTGATTAAATGTTTTCCTTTAATAATTTTAATATTGCTTTGTTAGTACCATGAATGTAAGGTTACTTATATTTACACACAATGTCATCACCTGCATTTTAAAATTTTAAGTAGAATATTTTTTCTTTAAAATATAAAAATTCATGATATGTATATCCTATATTTTTTAAAAAATTGCCATGAAGAATAATAAATTCTGAAGAATTGGAAAGATCTGAAGGTGGGCTATATATTAGATGACAGTAAGTTATCAATGTGAACATTTCAGAATTTAGTAATTATACCATGGTTATGTAAAATAACAATTCAGCAAAAATACTTGTACTAGAAATCACTAAGAAACAAACATTTACAAAATGCTGAGACTCTGGTGAATCTTAGGTGAAAAATAAGAGAGGTCTTTGTACTATTATAACTTTTCAGTATGTTTGTAACTTTTGTTCCAAATTAAAAGTAAGTAAAAGAGGTAAGAGCCACTAATCACCAAGTAATTTGTACAATCTATTTATAAAGATTTTGGTCACTAGATCACTATTGTTCAAAGTGAACGGTCTGTTGGATACAAAGAATGAGCTGACAGTTCCTCTACTGTCATCATCCATTATGCAAAGAAATTTATTCTGCAGTCCACGGTGGAGGATTAGTGAGGGAAAAGCAGGGAAGCGTACAATAAGTGCTACAGATTGACTGACCAGGAATGAACTTGGGACTCTTCAGTAGTACCGGATTTCCTGACATATGCAAAATTTACAAGTAGATTCTAAAGACACATGATTTTCAAAAGGAGTCCTTAACAAGTGGATTCAAAAACTGTGGTGCATAAATACAATGGAGTTCTACTCTGCTATTAGAGAGAACGGTATCATGGCATTTGCAGCCAAAGGGATGGAGACGGAAAAAATTATGTTGAGAGAAATATCCCAAACTCAGAGTCAAGGGCCGAATGTTTTCTCTCATGTGGAAGCTAGAATACAATCGGGAACAGACTGACTGAAAGTTGGCTAAGCTAATAATAACCTCAACATGGGTGAATTTTTACATGAGCAAGGGGAACCTTGCCTATGACACTGGGGGATGAAGGGAGGGGAGCAGGGAGCAGGGAGGGAATAGGAAGGATATCAAGGGAGCTGGAGAGAGGGAGTAGGGGAGTTATCAACCCAGTGGGGAATCTTCGACTTCCATGAGAAGCCCAAATAACATGGGGTAAAGTAGAGGGCAACATGTTATTGGAGTGAGGGGAGAGGGGGAGGACCCAAAAGAGGGAGAACATGAACTGGCATCAGCCTTGGCTTGTTCTGTCATTATGCATGTGTTCATGATTATGTGGCAACGATTACCCCCTAAATGTAAGACTATATTGAATGAATTTTTTTTAAAAAAAGCTTCTTTAGATTAAAAACTATGAAATATAAAAAAAAACAAAAAGAGTCCTTAAAATAGTGTAATGCTGACATATATTCCTCAGTAAGAGGATGCCTCACTGCAGGGGAGAGCTATTTACTTTGCAATTAATTAGTTAAAAGAGAGAGACTGATGCAATTTAGTTATGTGGGTCGGAGGCCCAGGATTTGAACTTGAACCATTCAGTGACCTCCTAAATGATCAGTGTGCTTATCTCTACAGATTGAGCTATGGAATTTAGCACGGTTACCCCAGTTAATTTTTTTCTGACATTCCCTGACTTCTTTACTATTGTGTTTGTGTACAAAAAGGAAAACCACCATTCTGGAAAGCTTCTGGAATGCTACAGACTAATTTGATATGTTTACTTTTCAGGGAATTTTTTAAATAGAAACTTTACTCTTTAATTGCAAGCTGCTTAAAACATTTTAATTAAAATACACAACTGAAACAAGGAAAATAGTCTGAAATTAAACTCCAAATACTTAATTCAAATTCTTTGAAAAGGGGAGTAATTATGTTAAGTATTTTAGGCATTGATTTACAATCTTTTCCAAAAAAAGTATAGCTTTAAAAAAATAGATGAATTAATTTTGTGTGTGGGATAGAGATTGGACTCAGTTAAAAATATTGGACTTTCCCCTAAATGTTCTTAGATATATGCAGTGAATTCAAAGATAGAAATGGTAAGTTTTATCACACTTGACACAAATTGCATAAGTACAGACATAAATACAGAGCCTGATAAAAGTATTAATTAAATAAATGCCAAAGAAAGAAAATTCTGGTTGAAATAGAACTCTTTAAGAGTATGCTACATATTCAACTGCTGATGGGAAATAGGGCTGCAGATAAGATTTAAAAAAAAAACTTCCTCTTCCTTCTCAATCTATACAGTGTGCTAAGAGCAAACAGAGATAATCGGTTTTAAAAGAACAATTATTCAACATCAGTTAACAAAATCAATCAGAACACATCTGTGTGAGAACTCTTAACATAGACAAGTCCAAAGTATTTACTCTAATGCTAATTTTTAAAAACTGATCAGCAAAGTTTAAAGCTCTTTTAACAACAACAACAAAAGAAAGAAAAAGAAAGAAAGAAAGAAAACTCCTATTTAAATTTAAGAAATATTAACCTTGTCACTTGTACTGGGGTAGAAAAGGCAAAATGTTTCTTTGGAAATGCTAAAAAATCTAATTTTTTTTGATGTTTGTGCAATTTACCGACACCCCCCCCCAAGTACCAGTGAGATAATTGGATTGTAATGCTTGGAATTTTGAAATATGTTTTACCCTTTCAGGCTGAGGCCAGGCTCCATAGTCTTAACCATCCAAACTTCAGCTCCTGTCCTTAACACTCCATCCTGTCTGTCACTTGTTGGAAGTGAAGAGTATGTCCTGGCTGCTCCCTATTTATAGATCAGAGGCAACTAGACATGACAGATGGAGCTTATGTTTGTTAGGGTTTAAGTGAAAGTCTTAAGATCTAGGTATGGGTGTAAACTTAAAGAATGAGGAGTGGGCTCTTTCTTTTCTTTTTTTTTTTTTTTTTTAAGAGTGAGGGACAGTGAGAGAGAGAGACAGAGAAAGGGAGAAACAACTTTATTTAGTTTTTCACATAGCCTTAGTTGCTCTAACACTTGGTTGTGTATGTGGTGCTGGGGTTTGAACCCGGGTCCTCACACCTGCCAGGCAAGCGCCGAAACTGCTGAGCCACCGCTCCAGCCCCAGTGGGCTCTTTCTTAATTAACTTCCTCTTTTGCTAATCAATTTCTTGTTCATCAGCCATATATTTATTTAGAACTTGCAATGGCAAATTATTGTCTCTTACTGAATAAAAGCATCTCAATAATTGCAGATCTTTAATTAAATGAAGTCTAGTGTACCCTTGTATTATTCAGGGAACCCCCACCCTACACCCTCAAATATTGTTAAATTTTAATATTTTATGATTATGTAAGAAAAAAGGCAATCTATTATCTTGTCTTAATTCATTCCTATTTTACCAGGTTTAGAAATGCCATCCTTTAAATGATGCAATTTGGGTTCTATTTATGTCAATTTATGATAATTTTTTAAAAGAGAGAATTGATTTTTATTTGTTTTCTCATCGGACCTTTGCTTTTCTGACACTTAGTTGTATATGTAGTTCTAGGGTTTGAACCCAGCTCCTCACACATTCCAGGCAAGCGCTCCAACCATGGAGCTACTGCTCCAGCCCCAATTATAAATTTTTAAAAGATCATGTTGATCTCTGAATTGTGCCTTTCATTCATTTATGTAATCAACATCAACATTTATTATGTGTTATATGCTAGGAATTTACTGGAGAAGTAACAACAAAGATGACTCAAGCCTATTCCTATGTATTTTTTTTTTTAAACAAAGAGGGGACAGAGAGAGAGAGAAAGAGAGAAGCAATCTTTATTTAGTTTTTCATGTGACTTTCATTCCTCAGACATTTCGTTGTGTACGTGGTGCTGGGGTTTGAACTCGCGTCCTCGCACTTGCCAGGCAAGCACTGTAACCACTGAGCCACCACTCCAGCCCTATTCCTATGTATTTTTTTAAGAGAGAGGGACAGTGAGAGAGAGAGAAAGAGAGAATCAATTTTTATTTAGTTTTTCATGTGGCTTTCGTTGCTCTGAGACTTTGTTGTGTACATGGTGCTGGGTTTTGAACCCGCGTCCTCGTGCATGCTGAACAAGTGCTGTAACTGCCCAGCCACCTCTCCAGTCCTATTCCTATATATTTTTCATCTTATGTAGAACACAAACAACTTTATAGAAATTTATAATACAGTTCTTTAAAGAAACATAATGTTCTGTCATGAGATTAAGTATAAGTTGTTGTTGAAGGATACAGGAGAGCCTTACACCATAATCTTTGGAACCAGGAAACTTTTTAGAGAAAATAATACCTGAGTTAAGAACTGAAGGAAAAATAGGAGTTATAAGTCCAGGACCAGAAATGGAGGAGCAAAGAGGGCACCAGAAAGGTGGGCAAGTATTTTAGAGAGATATGACATGACCAAATCCCAGTGGGCTGGAGACAGCAGGATGTGAACCTAGAGATGGGACGGCGTGAGAAGAAAAGAATCTGGAAATGCCAAGTGTTGAAGGCAATGCTCTTCCTGATAGAATTTGGAGCCCCTACACTGAGACCCATCAGGAGCCATGGCTGTTTTAAGTAGGAGGCAGACAATATAAAAATCACTCTGTCTGTTTTTGGAAATGTATTGGAGCAGGGAGGTGCTATGAGGAACACAGTTAAGAAGCTGTTGTGACTGTCCAGCAAGAATACCAGAGATTTAAATCAAGGGATGGAGAGAAGCTGACAGATTTGAGAGAGGAAAGGGACAGAAAATGAAAGACGATGCACAGTTCTTCCTAGGGTAGCTGTTGGATGGTGGTGATAGTTGTATATGAATACGGAGCAAGGAAGGAACTTCACATTCCTTTTGGGCATGGTGGTTGGTGCACACCTGTAATTCCAGCGACTGGGGAGACCGAGGCAGGAAAATGGAAAGTTCAAACCCAGCCTCAGCAATTTAGTGAGGGCCTGAGCAACTTGGCAAGACCCTGTCTAAAAATAAAAAATAAAAATAGGCTGGGGATGAGGCTCAGTGGCTAAATGCCCCTGAATTTAATTCCTGATAAAACAAAACAAGAGAGAGAGAGAGAGAGAGAAAGAAATTCACATTCCAAATTCAGATTTGAAGGATCAAAATGTAAACTGTAATTAAAACCCTAAGCATGGATGAAGTCATCTTGGAATATGTGAGCAATGAATATACACTATCTGAATACACTTTCTATAAATATGGAAGAAACAAAAATTAACTATTAGTTTAGCATAATTAAATGGAATAAATGTACAGGCTTTCTCATCTCTAATTTATGCTCATTTTATTCCACAAAAAAATTCACCAAGCAGAGTTGGTATCATCTTTCCTCTATTTTTCTAAATTCTCCCTAAAATTTCAATGCTAATTTTCTTGAAATAGGCTTTCTACAAAAGGTTTAGATTTTGAAAGAGAAACCAGGCTGTAATGTTTGAGGAGATATGTATAGTCATGAATTAGAAAAATATGCTATTCAATTTAGATGAAACATTTTTAATTAGTGCTACCTCATGAAAATTCAACTTTTGTTTTGAAAATTCAACTTTTGTTTTGGAAACAAAAAGAGGATTCGTGATTCTTATTGTGTGAGAAAACTCCCAGAAAAGAAATAAAATTCTGTTTCTAGGAAAAATAAATCTCTTAAAGGCACAGTTCCCAGAAAACACCTGCATCTTCTTTGGTTCCAGGAATATGTCCAATTAGACAAAGAATAGTTTCTACAAAAGACTTATGTATTCAAAGGGTAATTGTATCCATTTGCCAACATCACATTCAGTGACTGGAATGAGTCACCAAACTGCAGAACAAATGGCAAGGGTAAACACTAGAGACAGACCCCTCAATAAAGCCTGACCTTTGGGAACAAGAAGATCTTTCACTAAAGAGAAAGGTGAACACCTAGAATCTGAGGAATTTTATTTCTGTGACTTCGGTCCAAAACATTACATGTAGTATTGGGTATGCCAGGCAAAGAGTCAGCAGATGTCTGCTTCATCTTCACAGACATAGGAAACATAGCTGCTTAAATATTTTTTAGGACTGATTTTATTTCAAATGGCAGAGAAACACAAATTAAATTTTATGTCCATTTTTATGTTCTATAGGAGTGTACTAAATTTTGTCAAAGTCATTCAACTATTCAGAATTATTGTGAAATAGGAAAATGTGAAAGTCATTTATTTAAAGCACTACTTCTGTGTGTGTGTGTGTATCTA
>PVKS010053639.1:0-10342 GCA_004027875.1 Aplodontia rufa
ATGTGCTGATTCTAAGTCCCCTGGAAAGATACCCAGGAGTGGAATAGCAGGGTCGTGTGGTGGATTCATGTCATTCTTACAGAGCTCTCATTCTGTTTGGGAGTTCATGGATCCTACTTAAGAATCCAGATGGCATCTATTTTGGGAGGCTGAGGCAGGAGGGTCACAAGTTTAAAGACAGCCTCAGCAACTTAGCAAGCAATGCCTCTAATCAACTTAGTGAGTCCCTGTCTCAAAATTAAAACAAATAAACAAACAAACAAAAAACAAGAAAACAGAAACAAAACAAAACAAAAAAAATTAGACTGGCGAATGGCTCAGTGGTTGAGCATCCCTGGGGTTCAACTGCTGGTACAAAAAAAAAAAAGTTAAAAGAAAAAAAAAGAGAAGAAGAAAAGAAAAAAGAAGAATTCAAGTATAACTGAAAAAACCTAAATTCTAGAAAAAACCTAAATTAATAATTTTCTCCTGTGAGTTTTGCTCTCTTCCTGTATATATCACCTCAGATTGTGACCCCCATTATTCATCCAGTCCTCTCTATACAAGAAATATCATCTTGACTCATGACCTGTACGATAGTTGCTACAGGATTTTATTTACCTATTTCTCATTGATTTGAAATAATATTATTTATAAATGACATTAATATACTTTAAAAATATTTGACTACATGAAAATGTCTAATGATAATTTAGTTGCAGGCAGCAATTTTTTTTATTTTTCTACACAGACTTTCAAACTCCAAAAGCTTGTCTTAAAAATCCAGTTATATGTTCAGTATAAAACAGGGTTTCTAAAGCAGCTTTTCCGAATATTCCATTAAAATACCTGTGAAGGCATTGAAAATAGATGCAAACTCATTATAGCATCCAATTAATAGGAAATTGCATGCCAGAATGTGGGGGGAAAACTCCCAGATGGACATGCATTCTAAACACACCTACTCATATTTCACACCTCTTGGCATACCTAGCTCTCTAATGGAAGACTGAACATTCAAATCAAGATAAAGAGACTGGACAATTTTTCCACTTCCAATTTTTATATGAGAGTGCATTGCTCACAAAATTACACCCTAAACTCTGCATGGCCAGAAGGAACCTTGTTTTACCTATGACCTCCCCAGGGCTCTGTCTCTTTCTGATTTCTTAGCACCTCTTTTGTAGCTCTTAATATATTGAATCTTTGACCATTTTTCTGCCCCCACCCAATCTCACTGTAGGTCCTTTGGGAACAGGGAGTATTTCTTAATTATCTTGCATCTGTACTGCCTTACTGTATTGTATTATAGGAAGCTCATAATAAATGATTGTTGTGTTGAATTAATTCAGTTAAAATTAGCTTAGTATTTTGATCATATAGGAAGTACCGTACATTTCCACAGGAAAGATAAAAATGTACTTGTGATTCATAAATAAGGCTTTCAACACATCTTTATTATTTTTTTCAAAATGTAAATTTTGAGAAAATAAATACATTCATTTAGATTTATAAACAAAAAGAAAACACATTTCTACCTGGATGTGCCATAGGTTGCTTAATGTATTCAGAAATTAATTTATTATCTCTTTGAATGAATGAGCATCTCTGTCTATACTGCTGGCTCCTGTGAATGGAAAAACTGTTCACATCACATAATTTCTCAAGCCACATTCATAGGAATCTTTCTCACAGAAATTCTTCCTTTCTTGTTCTCATTCTGTATCATCTTGTAATGCCATTTTTTGTAATGCCGTTTCTTTACTGAATTCCATTTTATCCTTTAATTCTTACAGTTATTACCTTCCAATTGCAGATCTCATGTTCACCTTGGAGCAATGCCCTTTCCCAATTCTTTTGCCTCTTAGTTTACCACTTTGGCCTTTAATTCAATCTCATGCTACAATGAAATGCATATATGACTAAATCAGTGGTCTACTTAATGGCTCCCATAACTTAAACTCTACCTTCTGATATAACTTTTAGGAATTGGCCTTGCCTACCTCCTTTTAAATATTGCCTACCATCCCGACCCTCTCCCTTGAAAATACTATTCCAAGAAGTCTATACTTCTTCAGGTCCTGTAGACGTTGTCATGTCAACTAATCACATCTCCCTTTTGCCCTATCACTAATGTGTATTTTTCTCAGCAGAGTTAATAAGATGATTATTAATTTCTGAATAGCATGGGCATAGAATTTTCATATTTCTGTTTTTTCACTTACCATACTTGACACATGTATGTTATTGGTGCTCTTTTTTAATCGCCTTGCATCCAAGCTGAGAATCTTCTTGGTCTTTAAATCTGCAGAATCTAGCAAAGCAATTTATATGCAATAAACTTAGAATAAAGATTAGTTAAGTCAATGACCTACAGCTGTAATGATAGGAAGACTTCCTGAGACAAACATTTACATTATTTTTCTCCTCTAATTTTTCTCTTCATCTTGGATGGTAACTGAATGACTTTGCATCTGTTGGTCTAATATGCTTTTTTAATCATGTTTTACATAAGACAATACTAAAGATGCATTAATAAATATTATGCAAAACAACTGTGTGGATGAGAGAGTGTTTTATAATTTTTCCTTTTTTTTTTTTAAAGGGAGAGGGACAGTGAGGAAGAGAGAAAGAGAGAATCGAGAATCAATTTTATTTAGTTTTTCATGTGGCTTTCGTTGTTCCGAAGCTTTGTTGTGTACATGGGTGCTGGGGTTTGAACTCACATACTCGCACGTGCCAGGCAAGCACAGTAACCACTGAGCCACCACTCCAGCCCCATAATTTTCCTTGTTTTGACTGAATCCTTTCCAATAGTTCTGTTGTAATACATTCCACCTGAATTCAGGAATTGATGCAACTGTTGAAATAACAAAAGAATCAATTTCTATTGCATGAGGTTTTGTGGTTTTATTTATTTTATGGAAAACATAAATCTGAACTGTTATTTCTTTACCTGGTGAGAAGAGGCAAGTGAACATTTCTTTTCTCAGCTTTATAACCACTATAAAATTTGAAAATCTTGATGGTACATGTTTTATATACTATTAGGGAGTGATTTCATGAATCATTAAAATGGACAGGTTTGGGAATTACTATTAAGAAAGATAATCACAACTGAAAAGAACTTTTTGTACAATTGTTTTGAAATGATTTACCTGTCACTATATGTTAGCTAGAGCTATTTTGTTGTTAGAATCATGACGCTGATAAAGATAAAGCCTTCAGCCTGTGCACCAAAGATAACATAAAAGACAGTCAAGATTCCATTACCTGAACCAATCCTAACTCAAACAGCTACTACTCTTGAACAAAGGTGAGAAAAACCAGTTTTATGAGAGTTTTCTTACCTTGAGGCCAAATTCTACAAAAGAAATATGAACTTAAAAAGGAGCTGTCTACTACTCTTTCACAGCCACAAGGGAATATATGCTTTTCTTCCCATGGAAGTAGGATCCTTGCTGAATAAATGTCATTTGACTTATATGGGTTGTATTGATAACAGTAGGAGGCAAGTTTGAAGATACAGCATGTTTTGGGCACTCCATCTTCTCTCACAAAATCATTAAAATGACTGACCAAATTTGTTAATATAGAGGAGGAAAATCTTCATGAATTTTGAAAGTTAGAACACTTATCTAATTTCAAGAAAGTGGAAGAACTTCTGCTGTTTTTTTTTTTTTGTTGTTGTTTTTTTGCCAATGGAGTCAATTTGAAGTCACTGAGAGTTGAGGAGTTAAACCCTTCTAAGACACAATATTGAGCCCAGGAGAAACCCTGGAGTCCCTAGCAGGCTCTTAGCAGGAACTGAGAGCTAAAGGGAGGTAGCATTTCCAGCTTCTCCAGCTGGGCCTCTGGCAGAGTTCAGACTCTGAGAAGATCTGGCATAATTAATGCCACAAAGCACACTGGTGCAGAATCTTTATCTGTACCTATAAATGCTGCCACTGAGAGAAAATCCCTGGGGGAACACCTCTGTAATCTCAGACTCCTGGATGGAAATGATAGCTATTTCTGTTTACTTTTCTATAATTCTACCAACCAAATCAGGAAGAAGTAATGTGAACACTATGTACATTAGTATAGAGTCTGCCAGTATGATCTTCGAATACTATTAAATTCTTGGTACATGTAAGCTCATGTTAGGCATGTATAAATATACATTTTTGACAGGAGACCAAAGGGAAATAAAACACAAAGCAAAACAAATTCCTAGTACGGTCATGACTGAAAAATCAGCATCCTTGCTAGTCTTGAGTTACTAAAAAAAGGTGAAAAATATAGAAATATAATAATCTTGCCTGCAGCAAGATTGAAAAGAAAACAATCCACACCTTTTTTTCCCTTAGCATTTATTCAATGAGATAATCCTCTAAGAATTTTTTGAAACTTGTGGATGTCCAACCTGGCAAATACACATGCATGTACCAAAATAGTCACATAAAATTTTAGGGGCTGTATAGCCTCCCAAAATACCCACATATCGATCCTGTATTATCTCTGTATTAGTCTGGGTTCTCTAGAGAAGCAGAACACATAAGTTGTATCTATATTTATCTCTCTACATATACCTTTATTTATATCCATACCACATTTAGAGCTGTAGGGATGCATGCTAGATATTCCTGCTCTCTCTTTGTCTCTTTCTGATTTATTATAAGGAAAGGAGGCTGGAAAGTCCCAAGCTCTCCAGTTTATAAGTTAGAGGTCAGGACAGCCAAAGGTTTAGTTTGAGTCTGAGTCCAGAAGCAGAAGACCAAGGTCCCAGTTCAAAGACAGTCAGGCACAGACAAAAAATTCTTCCTTACTCTGCCTGCTCTCTTTCAATGGTTTAGATAAGGCCCATCCCTACCAGGGAGGACAATCTGCTTTACTCGGTCTATAGATTTAAATGTTGATCTCATGCAGAAATTTCTTCACAGACATTTCCAGAAATAATGTTAAATCAAGTTACCCCATGTGCCAGTCACATTGACACCTAAAGTTCAACATCAGGAAAATATGAATTGAGATAAACAAAAATTAACAGGAATCCTCAAAGTATCAAGTGAGGGGGTCAAAGCATAGGCTTTAGAGTTAGATGGTTTCAGAATCCTGGTTCCATTTTCCTACTGGCATTCTGATCTTTGTTACTGCTGCCTAGCACAGAGCCTGGTTTTGGTGAGCAACACCCAAAAAATGATGGGTAAAATTGTTATATTCACAGTTAATAATATCATTCTTGAATTTAAAATTGCAGCAGAAGCAGTGAGTACAAATTGTACACTGAAATAAAATACGTATAAATCTAGAGTCCTTTGAAAAATAGTGAAAAATCAGATATGTACGAAGGAATAGAAAATTATTTCATAATTCTCTGAAACACTAACCAGTTGGTGTTGGAGGGATAGATACTAATTCTTGAAAGAAAAAGTGTTAGCTAAATAATAGCTAGTAAATATTTTTTGTGTGTTTGTGTGGTGAAAACCCTAACAAATACTTTCAAATGCTAAATGAGTACCAAATACATAAGTGCTCCTCCTGAACAAGAGACTGAAGTATTTTCTGCAGAATAATAAACATGAAGCAATGTGGCAACAAAGCAATGAGGAAATTATAACCAGAAAAGAGAAGCCAAGATCACTGATAACCGTCAAAATGTACTAATGTCAAAGAATCATTCTGAATGTAGCTGCAGGTTTCATTATAAAATTATTTTTATTTTTATTTGAAAGAAATATATATAATTGAAAGTGGGGTGTATGAACTCAGATTAAATGCTTAAAAATAAGGGAATCAGAAAGGTGAATTCCAATAACTTGTGTTTGTAAAATAAGTAAAAAGGACTGAGGCATCTGGTAGGATAACTTCTAGCACATTTAAATATCTGTTTTTTTAAGTTACCCCCCTACACCAAAAAGAAAAATAAAAGCAAAACAAACAAAACAAAGCAAAACAAAAAAATAAAAAAAGGCCCATGCCAAATAGGAGAGCCTGCCTGGGTTCACAGAAATAGAAATAAGTAGAAATAATGAAACTTCTTGCTTGTCATTCATATATTGTTTACTTTGAGGTGAATGAGTACATTTTTTTTTTTGCATAAAGGACCTAACTCTGATATGTTTTAGGTTATTCTTACCTCACAATATTTTTTTTCTGGTATCTTGAATAATAATGTTCTATTGGGGAGCAAATATCTCCAGGTTTACATAGTACTCTCTCAATTCTAAAGAATGTTATTTGTTGTCATCTAGTGTTTAGACTCATAAGGGAAAATTATACGCATAAGCCTGATCTTTGCACATGTTTCATCAGTTTGTTTTAACCCCTCAATATTCCAATAAAATGTGAATTGATTATAAAAAGAATAACAAAGATACACACTTAACTAGCATATTGGTGAGCCTTTACAGAATCTCTGGATAGCTGCCTTCTCTCTTCTCTCCTGTTAGACGGCTCACCTGCCAGGTCCGGGATCTTGGACCTGGTTTCCTAGGCAGCACCTAAATGGAGAGCTTCTTTGCTTCTAAAAGAATTTTTCCTTATCACCTTGCTGTTTTCCTCTGTGATTCCGTATATCATGATTATCAGCACAATCAGGCAACTCATTGCATCTCACTGCATGGTTTTACTCCCTCTGGTTGGCCTTTACACTGCCCCAAGATTGAACTTTTCAAATAAATTGCTAGCATCTTTGGGCTTACCTCAGGCCACACTTACTTGTGAATAAATTTATGGGACTATTTGCCCTAAAGGGCAATTTATGAAATAGATTATCATATAACTTATTAATTATAACCATTTTGAGGTCATCAAACTAGTGAAATATTTTGTTTCCTTAAATGAAAAAGTGATGGTGAGGAGAAAGATAAGAAGTCATTCATTGGATCCAAAAACTGTGGTACATATATACCATGGAGTTTTACTCAGCAATTAGAAACAATAATATCACAGCCTTTGAAGGTAAATGGATGGCTATGGAAGAAATCATGCTGAGTGAAGTCAGCATAACCCAGAGAACCAAGGGTCGAATGTCTTCACTCATCTGTGAAGGCTGGAGCTAAACCCTGACCATTATGAAAGGTGGTCAACTCTAACGTATTAAACTCTGAAAAGGTGTAGTGACAAACAACCTAAGGCATTTGTAGAGATGTATTGGAAAGGAGGGGGGAGGGAGGGATAAGGGAGGATAATTGGGGGGGCTTTAGGGGGTAAATCTAATTTTCAGAATATAAATATATTATATTGTTTCATTGGAACCATGTTTGATTGTTCAACAAATAAATTTCTTAATAAAAAAGTTATTCATATTTATATCACACAGTATTTCAACTTTTTATTTGCTAGAAAATGATTCCACAAGATATTTTAAAATGTTTTTATCTTTCTATTCCATAATTTCATGTTCTTAGAAGTATTCTAGAAAAGGAAGTGTAAGAAAGTAAAAATAATGATGAACAAAAATGCCCATTTTAACATAATTAGCAGATGTATATTGCGGGGACAAACATTAGATACTCAAATAATGGAAATTCAATAAGTTTCAGTAGATGGGAATTTAAAGTGTTTCTAAGGAATTTATAATGACATGAGATGTTCTGCTTTTGTTCTGTTATTTTTAACAGAACAAAATGCATACATACATATATATTAGAGTCTAACAATTTAAACAATATGGAAAAATAGTTAATAAAATTACACCAAAATGTTGCAAGTGGTTAATTTGAGCTAACGGTAATTGAGTGCTTCTTTCCATTTTTCTTTGTAGAGTGCAAATTTGAAATGAAAGAAAACACATTTCTTTTATGAGAAAATTTAAACAGAAGGTAGATAATTTAAATACGCATAATTTGGCAAGATAGAAATAATGTTTTTAAAGAAAATGTAATTCCACCTTCTGGTGTTACAGAAACTCTGAATTTTCTTTTGATCTGGTACCTTTTTCCTCATGTGAAGTTTTCTTCAAAAGTGTAATATTTGGCAATATGGAGGAAAAAGATCTAATGCATCCCTAGATTCTGTGTCTCTAAATTTATTCTTTTAACCTACAGTACTAATCTAGAAAAATTGATGTGATGTGTCTTTGTGAAGTCAAGAGTAAAATTGTTAATATTTAAGAATAAAAAGTTCCTGAAGTTCTGAATGCCAGAGGGTGTAATACTCACAGACTAATAATGTAATGAAAGTTGTATGGTGCAATTTAATCTGGAAATTTCTTTTTCTGCCCACAGAGAATAGAAGAAATAGTTTAATAATGATAAACTATATAAAGCATTAAGATTTGTGAAAGGCAATTGGAAAAGCTATGAGAAGATAAAATCGTCTTTGTTAGAATGAATTGGTATCCTTATGTGCATGGTGTTGACCATCTCTTCCACTGTGTCTGCTTTAGAAGAAGTATTGCTCAGCTTACAGGAAAGTCTTAGACATTTAAACTCAGTCGTTTGTAGTTTTGGCAATAGAAGATGGCAGATTGAGACTGAAGTCCTTGAAGTTAATAGTCTGTCAGAGATCAGCTGTTTTGGCAATCTGATATACATAGTGCTATGGTTTGAGAGTGTCTCTCAAAAGATCATGTGCTAGAACCTGAATTCTCAATGTGGCAGTGTTGGGGTTGTGGCCTAATGGAAGGTGTTTGAGTCATGGGAGTACAATCCTTGTGAATGGATGAGTGCTGTGTCTCAGAGTGAGTTCTTGCTCTCATAGGACTAGATTAATTAAATGAGGTCAGGTGGTTATAAATCAGGGTTGCCCCTTCTGATCTTTCTCTTCTGCATATATCCACTTGCCCTTCCATTTCCACCATGAGTTGAAGCAGCATGAGGCCCTTACCAGAAGCTAAACAGATGCTAATATCTTGATCTTGTACTTTCCAGCTTCCAGAACCACAAGTCAAATTAAATTTCTTTATAAATTACCCAGGCTCAGGTATTTTGTTATACAATAAGAAAAATGGTCAGACATCTAGTTACTAAAATTAACTACAAATCAAGAAACATTATGTGTAAAGTATGTTATTTTTTGGCACAACAGAAGCACACAAAGGGTCATTTTGATAGATTGAACTAATTTATTTGTGTATGTCTATCTGGTGCCATATGAAGTTTATATTCACCTTCATCTTTACTTTCCCCTCTACTACATACCCCTCAAAAAATCAACATCATCTAATTATTGATTATATCCAGGGTGTTTCTTAATTGCATCACCAACAAAAGTAGTTCACCACCCTTTTGCCTGGCCCCATTGTCCACTAGAACCAGTCACTGCATTGAGAAACCAGGTGTCTGTTGCAGGACCTTGTATCTCAATATACTGAGGATTCTGAAGCCATCTCCAGTCATAGGCCTTGTTTTCCACAGCCTAGCATTCTTGCTTACTTCCACTGTCCGTCACTTCTGTCCGGGCACCTCCTCTATCACACACCTCTGTCTCTGCTGCCTATAGCCTCTATTGCTGCTGCATAAGACCTCGATATACCAAAAATTTGCCAAAATGCCAGCAGTGTTGCTGTATTTCTGGAACTTTCAATGTACTTGAAACCATGCTGTGCTGTGTGCTGAACTCGGAAAATTTTTCTCTTGCCTTTGTGCTTAATTCTAAGGTTAGAAAATGGTGTTGGCTTGAATCTTGATGCCTTATATAATATACAATGAAAATTACTGTTTACATTTAAAATTACATTTCCCCTTCTCACTCTGTGTCAGCTAGGAGTCCCAGATAGGTGGGCCAGGTTGGGTAAATTACTATGATGGAATCTATACAAACTTAAAATTGTCTTTTTTCACCACCTGCTATGGCTACATTTGTAGGTGTTTCTTACTGACTCCTTTCTCTAGAATTAATTCTGTCCTGGAAATCTTTTGTGAATAGAGTTTGGACCAGCCTACCTCACCAGTATTAAGTGTGTGGAACTCAGTTTCATCAGACCCCAAATTCAACTTTCATGCTGCCTACTTCTTGACCAAACGTGGGTATAGTTGATACTTTTCTTTTATAAATTAGCAATACAAAATGCTATGAACTTAAATGCAAATTGTACAGTTAGAATATATTTAGAAAAAAGTAAAAATAGCTGAAAAATTTCGAGGTGTAGGACTAAGTTTAACATGAAAATAGATAATCTGGATTTGGTCAAAATTAGAAAATTTTACTATTTCAAAATCTGTTGAGTATTGTTGGGGATCCCCCAACATGAGGTCCAGCTGGCTTGTAAAAGAATTGGTGGTAAACAACTCTGACCCAGCTGGCTTGTATCTTCCTTAGTGATGTAATGCCTGACCGCATGACTAAGCTATTTGGTCACTCATTTGTACAATTGGATAAACGTGTTTGCATTGTACCCCTATTGGCTGTTGTAATGGATAAATAGAGTAGTGACTAG
>PVKS010053640.1:0-10341 GCA_004027875.1 Aplodontia rufa
AAAAAAAAAAAAAAAGAATATGATATGAATTTGTTCTTAAACCAGAATTACGCCCATATAGCCCACACTCCCAGTCTCCTGATTCTTCTATATTTCACCCCTCCAAGCAATATAAATGCTTAGATTGTGAATTTCCCAGAATTGAATGATTGCATAAGGATTCTCAGGGGAGTAAAGAGTATGCTACTTTGTTGATTGTCTCCCTAGATCCTTCCCCTCTCCCCATCCCACATATCTATGGTTGCCCAAGATTATATGTTGCTATTCTTTTGCTGGGGTCTGATACATGAGCACCATTTTTTTTTTTTTTTAAGAGAGAGAGGGAGAGAGACAGAGAGAATCAATTTTATTTATTTTCCATCTGGCCTTTGTTTCTCTGACACTTTAGTTGTGTATATGATGCTGGGGTTCAAACTTGTGCCCTCGCACATGCCAGGCAAGTGCTCCAAATGCTGAGCCACACAGCTCCAGCCCCAAAACACATGATTTTATAAATGTTTTGAAACATTTGCAAAAGTGATTTCCCCTTGTTATGTTCCCCTTGTGAACACCTTTGAGCCATTGAGGAAACTGGACATAACTTAGAGGACGTTGTTTCAAAGTTGATTTACTTTCCAGCCTCTGAGCTCCCTACTGAAATGATGGGTAGGGGCCCCCGGCAGGGGAGGTGAGCCGAGCCTGCGGGATGCGGATGCGGATGCAGAGACTGACTGTGCTCCAGCATAGGATATGCTCCTGACCCCTGCAGGGACAGCCACCTCCGCTCGGGGATGGCAGCAGTGAGCGGTTGTGTGGGAGCTGTGTCCATGTCACTTGAGTCCTTGTGGGGACCTGGGTGTGATGCTCTGGAATTTTCCTGGAAGGCAGGAAACAGGTGTTCTGTGGCTTCTTAACTCAAGTTCCTCCTCATCCTGTAAGTCTTTCAGGACAGGTTCCTGGGCCCTCTTTGCCAAGGAAGAACCTGGGTGGATCCCCCCAGTTGAGGCTGGAGGCCACCTGTAGGGTGAACAGAGGAAGTCCCTTCATGGAGGGAGCCGGCCTGCTCTGTGCAGGTTTCTGGGCCTACCCCAGACCATTGGTCCTGCCAAGTCTATCTCCTGTGGTGGCCTCCTGTGCCATGCCACTTCTCCAGGGACTGGAGGCCTGGCACATGCTAGCCCCAGAAGCATGCTGCAGCCTCCGTGAGCACATGCTTGCCGGCACAGACAAAAGCGACAGGTTGTGGGCCATGCCCTCCACCCCTGCAGCCATGGGCATGCCTGGGCCTGTCAGGGTGGGCACTGCAGGGCGTGGCCAGGTTGACTGCTGTGATCCAGGAGGCCGGCCTAGCGGGGGGAACAGAGCCTTGGCCTGGGTGGGGGGCAGTTGGCAGGTGGGCTTGGGTTTCTATGCCCCCTCTTTCCCACTGGAGGACAAGGGTCCTCAGCTGTGCTGGCCTGGTTGCTGCCACCTCCTCCTGGGTGGCCAGGGCCACCGTGGGGACAAAGGCCAGAGGATCTGGATTGGGGGACAGGGTACCTCAATCCCTGGGCCTCTCCTTTGAGGAGACCAACACATGATGTTGGCCTCAGTGACCAAGCAGTCTCTGGTCTTGGCCTTGGAGGGTTTGGTTTTGGCCTCCAGGTCTCAGGGAAAGACATGAGCTCAGAGCCCATTTGGGTCTCACAGCAACCTGGGCACAGAGACAGACAGCCCTGGGCTGGTCTCACCAAGAAGGGGTGGTGGCATCAGGGAGCCTGCATGGCTTGACCCCCAGCCCCGGCCAAATCCAGTGCGGCAGTTCACAGTAATGGCTGTTGCTCACGTGTGCCACCCAGGCCCCATCGTCTCCCAAAGGGCCCCAAGAGGGGGTGCTGTCGTCTCCAGGAGCTGCTGCCTACCCAGGGCATCCCAGCCGGGTCCAAGGTCCTGCACCTCCCACCTCAGCCTCTGTTTCCCACACCAGCATAAGCTGGGTGACTCTGCAGGAGGGGGCATGAGGAGGCCAAGCGTGGGGGCACAGGGTGGGGGCCATGGATGGACTCCAGGCTTGTCCTGTGCCATCATTGCCAGAGGAGGGTGGCAGTTCCAAGTGCTCATCTGTCCTTTCCTCCCTCCAGACTGAGCTGCCCTGCGGCTGCTGTGGGGGGCGATGGCTCAGTCCACCTCGAGCTCCCCTGACGAGGAAGCCACCTTCGAGCACCTCTGGAGCTCTCTGTGAGTATATCTTTGGGCCCCATGCACGTCTGGGCTAGCCTCAGCATTGCTCACCAGCTGGTGTGGGCCAGGCCTGGGTGAAGAGGTAGGCGAGGACCCTGCAGTCATGGGCATTCCCTGGGGACACAGTGACCAGAGTCTGGGCTCTTTCCTGTGGCCAGAGAATAGGGCCCATGGGTAAGCATATCTCCCAGACACTCACCACTCCTGAGGGGAGGCAGGAGGGGACTGCCAGCAGGAAGGCACCAAGGACACTAGGGACTCAGGGGCGCCCGGGGGCAGGAGAGTAGGCCTCTTCAGGAGCCATGGGCTAGCCTTACACCCTGGGGGTGGTGCTTAGGCTTGGTCCTGACAGCCTATTCCTCTCTCCCTGGCCCAGGGAGCCAGACAGCACCTACTTTGACCTCCCACAGTCGAGCCGGGGCAGTAACGAGGCTGCCGTCAGTGCGGAGCCTGGCATGGACGTCTTCCACCTGCCGGGCATGACCCCCTCTGTCATGGTGAGTGGCACTGTTCTCTTTGGAGGACTGGATGGGGCAATAAGTGTGGTCTGGCCAGTGTTGGGGCTTTTCAGAAGCTGGAAGCAGGCTTTCAGGGACAAACCCTGTTATCTGGACCCTTCAAGTGACCAAGCTCATGTAGTTGTCAGTCCAGAAGTAGGAAGGGCTTCAGGCATTGCTGGGTCCAGGTGTACCAACTGTTGCCTCACTCTCCCTCTTGCCCTCCTTCTTCCTGGGGTCTCTGTTGTCAGGAGCCTATCTACTCATAGCGAGGGATGGTCTCCTCCAGCACCCCTGTGCCTGTCTTCCTTGGGGCTCTGTTGTCAGGGGCCTATCTTCTCATAGAGAGGGATGGTCTCCTCCAGCGCAGGGATGTGCCTGTGAAGAGGGTGCTCGCTCTCCCCACAGTCTGATAGATTGCCTCTTGTTGGTCTGAACGTGGGCATTGCTTGTCTCTGAGCCATCCCTGTGCCTTTGATTGGTTGGGTCCCTCGTCCCCATGCCCATCCTCTGGACCAGGTCAGGATGGAGGGGCTGGAGGTGGGTTTCTAACAGGAAGGGGTCCTGAGCAAGGTCAAGCTGTTTCCACAGGAAGGGGCTGGATGAGGCCAGCAGGGCAGGGTCCTCTCCAGCTCCTGGGCTCTCGCTTGCTCACAGGGGGTGGGGAGGAGGTGTCCCCTGTATCTTGGGACCCCATGTCCTTCTGGCAAGCCAGTGGAGGTTCATCCCTGCCTTTCGCAGGCCACCCATCATGAGGCCCCGGTTGTGCCCAGAGGTGGATGGCAAGTGAGTGGCACTGGGGGAGGCCCTCAAGGCTTGTTGTCCAGAGCACCTTCCCCCACTGACCCCCTGGGGTGCTGGGTTCCTGCAAGGACAGATGGTCAGGGTAAGTGCCATGGGGACTTGTGGAGTGAGGGACAGCGGAGCCCAGACTGTGCTGGCACAGGCTGGGAGCAGACTGTGGCAGTGAGCATCTCTGGGCAGGGCTCTGCCTCCCTCATGCTTAGCCCCAGACAGGACTGTGCGTGGAGGGGCAGCTGGGGACTTTGGAGCCCATGAGGTTGGGGGTGCAGATCTGCCCCCTTTTCCCTAAAGCCCTTCCACAAGCTGGAGCCCACCTCAGCCCAGATGGGCCCTGCCCAGCCCCCTGGGGCATCTGGTGACCTCAGGGCCATGGGTTCCAGGCACAGGAGGTAGCCAAGGGAGCAGGGATGGGGGCAGGAAGGTGCCCTGGGGACCAGGGGAAGGCTCCCGAAGTCACAGCCCTGGGCAGGTGGTAAGCCCACATTCATTCCTCTGAGAGCCAGTGCCTGGCCCTGACTTTTGCCCCTGCTCAAGAGAGTGTCCCAGTGCCAGGAGCTCGCCAGCCCTCAATGCCCACTGTATCAGATTCCGAGAAGGGTGGGCCTGGGAGTCGACCCGGACCAGGGCAGCAGGGGAAGCTGTGTCCTCTCCCCCTGCCTGCTCACTGCTCCCTGGGGACCAGGGTCCTGACTCCTTCCTGTCCAAGTCCCCCACCTCTAGTTTGGAGAGTCAGGAGCAGGCTCCAGGGGCAGGGTGTGTCTCAGGAGTTCCAGAAGCTTCCTCCCCCACTCCCAGCCACCCAGACCACTCCCAAGAGGGCAGAGGGCCAGTGAGACCCCACAGACCCACCCTGGCAGGGAGTCCTAGGCTCAGGGAGGCAGAGGGGCAGTGTGAGGCCCCTGCGGCTGGGATGTGCTACACACCCCCGGCCCCAGAATGCCTGGAGCTGAGCGTGTCAGGCCGTGTCAGGCCGGGTGCTCACGAGCCCTCGCCTGCTGGGGCACGCTGCGTATGGCCCTGGGTAACGAGGGTGGGGCCCTGCATCTCCGCAAACAAGGGGCCCACTCTGTCAGGTAGCGACATGCTCACAGCAGAAGCCATGCATGAGATTCCAGGGTGCAGCTCAGTTCCTGAAGGTGGGGATTCCCTGGAACAGGCTCTGCAGGCCTCATCCTGACCCACTGCCTATTCCCCTCCTGAGGGCAGCCAGCGGCTGACAACGTGCCTTTGCCCCCAACCCTCCTGCAGCCCCCAATGTGAACATATAGCAGCTGACCCACTGGGGTGTCTGGCCACAGGCCCAGAACTTGGCTGCTGGAGGGCGGCTTCCCTGCCACAGGGGCGGAGGCGGCAGTGGGCTCTGGAGCAAACTGGGGGACGTGGGCAATGGAGGGAAGGTGATCGGAGTTTAGTTTCATGAAACACACAGTTGGTTAAATTTTCCCAGCCTCTCGCTGCTAGAGGGGGGAGGACACAAACAGACCTTGCAGGGAGCAGTTCGGGAGACAGAGTGAGGCCACAGTCTCCAAGTGTCAGCCAAACTCTTGAGTGGCCATGTCCAGTACTGAGGTAAGCGACTAAGGGCTGACGAACATTCCTGAGGGGGGCTCACTCTCCCTTGCCAAGGTGGAGGGGGCTCCTGCATGGCTCACATATGTATTTGACGAGACTTCCCACTTAACCTCGCAGAGCAAACACAAGGTCCAACCCAACATGACTTGTTTCTGCCTACACGAGTACTGGGGTCCTTTTAAAACACGTGATCAGAGTGTGTTTTTAGTCCAGCCATGCTGCCGGGGAAGATGCTGGACTGATGAGGGCCAGGGCACCTGGATTCACTCAGCACTGAGGCTGGTTGGGGGCTCATGAGTGCAGTCCCCAACCCTGGGGACCTGCACTGGTTTGGGCTCTGATCCTAGTCCCACCTCCAGCTGGTGACCCTGAACAAGAAGCAGCTCCCACGGCTGGCCTTGGGTCAGTGGGCACTTCTGGCGTCTGAGGGGCTCAGTGTGAGCTGCAGCCATCCTGTCCTCGGTGCTGAGGGCTGTCCCCATGTGCTACCTCCCCACACCCAGCTGGGAGGATCTTGCAGCCAGCACCATCCTTCTGTACATGGGACAGCTAGCTTCCCTGGCAGCCCCTTCCATGTTTGGGACTGGAGCAGGCAGATTGGCTCCCACTGGACAAAGGTCCTGAGCAGGGTCTATCAGTTGTGGGCAGAAGACAGATGATCAGAGCCCCAGGGGTGCAGGGCAGGTGGGTCCAACCCCCACCCCCGCTGCCCGCCATCGTCTCGGAGCCTCCATGTCTTGCTTGTGAGAAAGGGTGAGAGGGCATAGCGCCCAAAGCAGAGGACCTGGGGAGATGCACAGCGTCTGGTGCCAGGTGCGTGCCTGCCCAGCCCCATGTGGGGAGGGGGGAGACCAGCCTCAGCCTCTGGTCACCTCCTGCCACACTGGCCCAGCTGGAGAAGCTGAGTTAGGCTGTCAAGGAAACAAGGTGGACAGGAGTAGCTGGGCCCCTGTGGACCTTGGAGGAGGCTGTGAGCTCTTCTGGCCACAGCCGGAGGCAAGGCCAGAGGGTCTCTGTGGTCACATGACTAAAATAGTCCAGAGTCCTGGGGTCTGTGGTGGGTGTGGGGGCTCTGAGGCCAGAGTTCCTGATTCAGAACCCACCCTAGCCTTCTAGGCTAGGTAGCCCTTGGGGCTTTTTAACCTTTCTGGGTCTTGGTGTCCCTGTCTGTAAACAGGGCTGCTGAGAAGTTCTAAGTCCTCTAGGGCTAAAGTTAGCAGGTGGTGTGTGGCCTGTGGGGAGCATGTGACAGATGCCAAGTGGATGGCACAGGCAGGGAGAGGCCCCTGGTACAGAGCAACTTTCAAGAGGAGGGGCTGGGCCCAGAGCTTCGGTTACCCCTTGGCCACTGTGGTTCCTGTGGTAGCATCTTTGGGGGTGACCTTCAGTTCTGGCTGTCTCTGCAGACCCCAGGGGGCTCATTCTAAAACAGGGTCCTGTCCTATAAGAGGGGAGAAGCCTCCTATAGCTAGGGAGGGGGCAGGGGAGCCCAGGCCAAATGCTGGGGCTGGGCAGTGGCTATGACTGGCCCATCCCTGTCCCCTGCCCCTGTGCCCTGAAAACCCTTGGACCATATGAAGGTGGGGCCTTGAGAACCTGAGGACCATCAGCTCTTAAGATGTGGGGAAGGGAGGGAAAAAGCGGAGAGAGGGGGCCAGAGCCTCATCCAGGCCTCCAGGCTTCCTTCCCTCCCCCACTGTGCCCCTTCCCACCTCTCCTGGCGCCTATCTCTGGTGACAGCTGCTGTGGGCAGGTGGGCCATGGGGGAGGGGGGAGGAGGGAAGGGGGGAGTGGTGAGAGGGTGACATGGTAGGCGGGGCAGAAGCCTTAGCTGCTGATCTGCCTGGGGCCCTCAGGGGGGTCAAATACCCAAGTTAGAACTTGGGCACACTCATGGGGGCCTTGAGACCAACAGAGGTCCCCAGGGTAGGATTTCCCAGCTTGGGGAGTGGGCTTGTCTCCCCAGTGGGTAAGCGGGGAAGGACAGTCCTTCCTTCCTGGAGGATCTTCAGGGATGGCTGGCTGCCTTGTCAGCTCTGAGTCCCACTCCTGCCAGCCGCCACCACCTGTGAGACCTGGCCAGCCCTTCCCTCCACAAGCTTTGGTGGTGAGGAGCCTTGGGGTGCACTGACTGAACTCCAGCCAATTCCCTAGCTGCCAGCTCTCCAGTGTTCTTCCCAGGGGTGAGGTAGGGGCAAAGCCACCTGCCCAGCAGGGATGGTGTGTGATGTATTCAACCCTGAGCAGACACATCACACCCAGGTGCCTGTCCCTCCAGCACAGCCCCTCCAGTGAACATGGGCTAGGGAGACAGATGGCAGGTGGAAGGGACCTTCCTGTCCCTAGGGACTGCAGGGGGTGCTGCAGAAGTGGTTAGTGGGCTGGAACCCACTGTTAGTCAGACACAGAAAAGCAGGTGCTGGGGGCCCCCGGAACCCTCAACCACCTTGGGGAAGTCATAGGAAGTGGGGTGCGGTAGAGCTGGAAGGGTGGAGTTCCCTCTCCCTGGAGGTGGGGCTCCCTGCCTGTGGGCTTCCCTTGGCCCTAACCCTTGGGGTATCCAGGCCCTGTGCTCACACCTGAGTCTCTGCATCCCTCCATCCTCCCCTCAGACAGTGGGGACACACATGCGCAGAGGTTGGGGCACCTGCCCTAGTCATATGGTGTCCTGTGGGGGGGTGGGATTCAAACCAGGGTCCCTCCTGCCTCCCCAGAGCTGTCCCAATTAGGAGGCAGAAAGGACTCCTGCCCCAGGACTGCTCTGGAGCAGAGCCAGCAGCCCCAGCAGGAGCCTTATTGAAGGACAGGCTGTCCCCCCCCCCTCACCTGAGCTCCATAGGAGACTGCTGATGGCTCCAGAGCTTCCCTCTGGGTCCGCTGCAGACTCCTGTGGTGACCCCAGAGTTTGTCCCACCAACAAAGCCTGGCTTTTCTCTCTGCTTACAGGAAGCAGGACAGGAGCTTACAGCCACAGGCCTGCAGTCCAGAGTCCCAGGCTGGCCTGGGGCTGAGAGTGCAAGTGAACTGAGGCTCTCTTCACCCCTCTGTGGTCCCCTGAGCCCTGCCCCCTGGTGGGGGCAGCTCCTGGAGCCCTCCACCTTCAACGCATGCACAGGCCCAAGCCTGCTTCTGCCCAAGCCCAGCTCTTGCCAGCTCTCTGGGGAGGCTGAAGGGGTCTGGAGTTCCACAAGGAGAGTTTGGTGAAGGGTCTCCTCAGCATCTCCTCCAGCTCCTCGCTGTGAGCCTCAAGCTGCCATGCCCGGGGGGCTGGAAACCAGAGGGCTTCCTATCTGTAACGTGGATCCAGGACCCTATGTCAAGGGCAGCTTTGTGCCACAGGTGGTTAAAACAGAATGGAAGTCAGATGTGTGAGAGAGAGGGGAGGACTTCAAGGTCCTGGTTGTGCGACAGCCATGGCGGCCGGAATGGGGAGCCTAGAGGTCCCCCTGGCTCTTCTTTGGTGGTAGTGACCATGTCCCTGCTTCCTGGGACTGGGCAAGGGTAAGAAGATGGTACCTGCCAGGAGGGGCTCTGGGTTCTCTGATCCCACCTGGCACTACGTGAGGGTGCCTGTTCCCATCCCCTGGTTCCCTGAAGGTCCAGGGACACCGGTCTTCCTATGTGCCTCTCCTCTGCACAGCCCTTGAGACGATTCCCATGGACCCCCAGTTCCCAGGGCAGGAGCCACAGCTGGCGGCAAACCCCTCTCCTTGGGGTGGCCCAAGGTCTCAAGGGCCGGGGCTTGCCCCTTGTGCTCGGGGGCAGAGGCTGCTTGCAGCTCAGAAGGAGCAGGTGGGGTGTAAACTCAGAGCCAGCCACTGACCCCGCGTCCCTCCTGCTCCCCCGCACAGCCTCATTGGTGCGGTCCAGCACATCGCTGGGCAAGCTGAGACCTGCCCTGACGCTGATGCATAGTCATGAGGGATAAGGGGTGGGCCGTGCGTTCTGTTGTTAGATGCAGCGGTTGGCAGAGCTAAGGGAGATGGGAGAAGCTAAGATGCCAGCCAGCGGCCCACATGTACTGGAGCACCCTGGGCTCCTGCCTCCCTAGCCACAGAACCTCGCCCCCTCTGTCCTCCCCACCCAGTGGCCAGCACTCTGCCCCTTCCCTCCCCGGCCACCCAGACCCATGCCTCGTCCCGTGGCCCTCCGACTTCCCGGTGTGTGCAGACCCCCGAGTGCCTACCATGCTGTACGTCGGTGACCCCATGAGGCACCTCGCCACGGTAGGTGTGATGTGCCTGGCACAGGTGCGTGAGGGACAGCTCCGTCCTCCTGGGTGGGGGTCCTGTGGGTTTTCCTGCTGCGGCGGAGGTTCACAGGGTCTTCTCTTGCTTGTCTGCCTGGTTGGGAGCTGAGGCCAGTTGGGGTGACTAGCCCCAGAGGGGAGGTGTTGAGGGGTCTGGAGGTACACAGATTGAGGAGATGCCTGTCCATCCCAGGGTAGCTCTGAGGCCAGTGGCTGGGCACAAATCTGTTCAAGGCTGGGTGAGCAGTGTCCCTGCCCCATGGGTGGGGCGTTTGTGACCCTGCTCGGCTTTGAGGCTCCTGGCTCTGGGCTCTGCCCCATGTGTCCCCACAGCCAGCAGCTCAGCAGGCTTGGAGGTCACCTTTGCTCCCAGCCATGGGTGTGATGCCACCCCCACTCCACCCCAGGGCCAAGAGCACCCTCACCTGGGACAGAGGGTGTTTCTTATAGGTGTGGGCTGCTCTGGGAGTGGATGTGGGCCAGAGGCAGGGACCTACGGCCCAAGGCCTCCTGCTTTATCCTCAGGCAGGTGCTGGCCTGGCAGAGGGGAGAAGGGCTGCAGCCTGGGCTTGGCCCTGGGGACCTGGGCTCATTTCCAGACCTGCCAAGTCCCTGGGCTCAGGCAGGCATGAGGCTGCTAATTGAGCAGGCAGAAGGCTGGTGCAGCTGCTCCAGCAGGGCCTTCTCCCCTCAGGGAGGCATAGAGTGGGGGCCCTTGGTACATGCGCTGCGGGGGGCACCCATCATCAGGAAGATGTCAGTGGGCGGCTGGACAGAGTGCAGGTGTCCCCAGGTCTGCCAACCCAGGACAGGAGCTGTCAGTACATAATCACACAGAGCTTGGGTCAGAGGGTCTTTGGAGAGCTGCTACTCCAGGCTCCAGGCAGTGTGGCCAGAACACATGTGTGCCTGGGAGAGGTGTGTGCATGTGTTTGTGTAGGCATGCATGCCAGAGTACACCTGAGTATGAGAAAGTGTGTGCATGTGAAGGCATGTTGTGGCTGTGTGCATGGCTCTGTG
>PVKS010053641.1:0-10331 GCA_004027875.1 Aplodontia rufa
CACTTGCTATCCTCCTTCCTTTGCCTCCCAGCCTGCCCTCTTTTCTTTTCAGGGTTGAAGAAGGAAAGGGTGGCCATTGAAAGTCCTAGCAAAACCCACTACCTCAGAAACATCTCTGGGTCCATTGAGTTGTTTTGTTTTATTCCCCTGAAAGAGAGAGGGACAGTGTGAGAGAGAATCAATTTTATTTAGCTTGTCATTTGGACCTCCTTGCTCCAATACTTGGTAGTGTTTTTGGTGCTGGGGTTGGAACCCACGTCCCTGCACATGTGAGGCAAGGGCCTCGACTATTAAGTTGTCTTCTGACCTCCCTAAGATACATCCTTTCCAGAACCAACCTTCAGCTCCTCATTCTTTCCAAGTATCTATGAGCTTACTCCCATCTCCCAACAAATCTTCCTGCTTTCTCAGAGCTCCTCACTGAACCTGTTTACGTCCTCTGTATCCCAACTAAGATTCCTCAGCACCCATACCACTTCTGCACAGGCGTCGTGGGACACACACACCCTGCATTAGCTGTAGAGCTAAGACAGCTTATTCTTTCTTTGGGGCCCTAGGCCCTAAAACAAGTTAGTTCTGGAGCTGGGCTCCTAGCTCAGTGGTAGAGCGCTTGCCTAGCACATGTGAGGCACTATTCAATCCTCAGCACCACATAAAAATAAATAAAGATATAAAAAAGAAGTGAAAAAAAGTTCTGCCTTGTCAGGCCATGTAGAATCTGTTTTCCTCTTCCACTTAGTTATCAAATTCCCCTTTATTCCCCACCAACACCAAGTCTTTGCCTTAAACTCAGTAACGTTCTAATTTCTCTTCCCAGATCCTGAGGTATTCCAAGCCTTTTTTTATTTTTTTATTTTTTTTTTAACCAGGATTGGAATCAAGGAGCACTTAACCACTGAGCCACTTCCAGACAGGGTCCGGCTAAATTGCTTAGGGATTCCCTAAATTAATGAGGCTGGCTTTGAAGTTGCCATACTCCTGCCTTAGCTTCCTGAGCTGCAGGGATTACTAGTGTGCTCCACCACACCCACCACACAGTTTTATGTGGCACAGGCTGGTCTGGAACTTGTAATCCTCTTGCTTCAGTCTCCCAATTAGCTGGGATCACAGGAATGGGCCACCACACCTGATATCCTTTTCTGTTCCCTATATTTGCCTCTGAAAGTGTTTCCAGCTATGTTTAGTCATTCAATGATGTTACTAGTAACATATTCAGATTTCAAATATGTATTTCTTCATGTTTTCAATGTTCAACTCCTATTAGAAAATACAGACCTATGGAGAGCCAGTAATCACAGTGACTTGGGAGGCTGAGACAGGAGAATCACAAGTTCCAGGCATCCTTTGCAATTTATGAAGCTCTGAGGAGCTCAGCAAGGACCTGTCTAAACTTAAGAAAAAAAATTGAAAAATGGACTGGGGATGTGACTCAATGGATATGCGCCCTTGGTACAAAAAAAAGAAAAGAAAAGAAAAAAGAAAATACCAGTTCATGTAATGATATTATTATTTATATTTACCATCTTTATTCTGAAGAATCAAAAACTTCCTACACTGAAGATGATTATACAACATGGTAAATATAATTAATGCCACTGGATTATACACTTGAAAATGGTCAGAATTATACTGTGTGCAGTAGAACATACCTATAATTCCAGTGATTTAGGAGACAGAAGGATTGCAAATTCCAGGCCAGACTGAACCGGACATGGTCTCAAAATAAAAAAATAGAAGGGGCTTGGTATGTGCCTCAGTAGTTCACTTTCCAGCCCTGGAGTGGGGAGAGGAGTTGTAGAACATTAAGTACATTACACATGTGGGATTACAAGCATACACCTCTGCACCCAGCTACAAATTATGGTATTTTTCCAGGTGTAATGGCACATGACTACAATCAAAACGACTCCAGAAGCTGAGGCAGGGAGATTGCAAGTTAGAGAGGAGCCTCAGCAATTTATCGAGGCTCCAAGCAATTTAGTAAGACTGTTCCAAAATTTAAAAATTAAAAAAAGGAGAGAGAGACTAGGAATGTTACTTAGTGATTAAGCGCCTCTGGGTTCAATCCATGGTACCAAAAATAAGAAAGAAAGAAAAAAGAGAAATATGGTGGTTTTTATTTTTGTTTTTTGTTTTGTTTTTTTTTTAAAGAGAGAGGGACAGTGAGAGAGACAGAGAAAGAGAGAAACAACTTTATTTAGTTTTTCACATGGCCTTAGTTGCTCCAACACTCATTTGTGTACGTGGTGCTGGGGTTTGAACCCGGGTCCTCGTGCTTGCCAGGCAAGCGCCGAAACCGCTGAGCCACTGCTCCAGCCCCTGTTTTTTATTTTTTTAACAGCACTTTTTTTTAAGAGAGAAAAAGAGAAATCAGTTTTATTTATTTATTTATGTTTCATCTGTTTTTTGTTTCTGCAACACTCAGTTGTGTATGTGGTGCTGGGGTTCAAACTCAGGTCCCATTGCATGCCAGGCAAGTGCCCTAACTGCTGAGGGACCACTCCAGCCCTTTGGTTTTTTTGTTTCTTTTGTTTTATTTGATGGTATTTTTTGTTTTTTTGGTACTTGATATTGACTCAGTGGGGCTTACCCATTGAGCCACATCCCCAGCCCCTTTTTATTTTAAGACAGGGTCTCACTAAATTGCTCAGGGCCTTGCTAAATTGCTGATGCTGGCTTTGAAGTGGGGCTCCTCTTGTTTTAGCCTCCTAAGTCACTGGAATTACATGCATGTACAACCACGCTGGGCCCAAAATATGTTTTTTATTTTTTATTATTTTTTTTAATTTAAGAGAGTGGGACATGAGAGAGAAAGAATCAATTTTTATTTAGTTTTTCATGTGGCTTTTGTTGCTGGACACTTAGTTGTGTGTGTGATGCTGGGGTTTAAACTAGCGTCCTCACACATGCCAGGCAAGACCCTTAACCGGTAAGGCTCCGGTCCAGCCCCCCAAATATGTTTTTTTAAAAGCACCCTTATTGTGCTGGAGCGTTGGATCAGGGGTTCTGGTGCTTGTCTGGCATGCATGAGGATGTGAGTTTGAACCCCAGCACTATGTATGCAACAAAGTGTCAGAGCAAGGAAAAACAGATGAAAAACTAAATAAAGTTGATTATCTTCCTCTCTCGTCTTTCCCTTTCCCTCCTCGGTTTAGAAACAAACAAAACAACAACAAATAAACAGCCTTATCCAGGCATGATAGTGTGTGATTGTAATCCTAGTGAAATCTGGAGGCTGAGACAAGAGGATCACAAGTTCTAGGCCAACCCCAGCAGCTCAGGAAACCCCAGTAACTTGAGACCCTGTCTCAAAATAAAACAAATAATTTTAAAGGGGGGGGCTAAAGATGTGGCTCAATGGGTAAGCCCCACTGGATACCAACCTCTAGGTTAAATCCTTACTACCATGCTGGAGTGGAGGCTCAGTGCTTACAGTGCTTGCTTGGCATGCATGAGGATGCAGGTTGGAACCCCAGTACCACATACTCAATGAAGTATCAGAGCAACGAAACCCACTTGAAAAATTGAATAAAATTGATGCTCTCTTACCCTCCCTCTTTAAAAAAAAAATGATTCTCTCTCACTGTCCCTCTCTCTTTGAAATGAAAAATTTTAAAAATAAAATACTAATCTTCTAGAAATATGTCCTTTCTTACTAAACTGAAGGTATACTGTTGGAAGTGGTAGCATACACCTGTAATTACAGCCACTCCGGGACCTGAGGCAGGAGGATTACAAATCCTAGGTCAGTTTGAACAGTTTAGTGAACCTCTGCCTCAAAATAAAATTAAAAAAAAAAATAGGGATCGGGACATTCTAGGCCATCCCCAGCAACTCAGGAGACCCTCAGTTTTATTGAGTTTATTGAGACTCAATTTTACTGAGTTTTTTTTTTTAAGAAAGAAAGAAGGAATCAATTTTATTGAGTTTTTCATGTGGCTTTCATTGCTCCAACACTTCATTTTGTATATGGTGCTGAGGTTCAAACCCACATCCTAGTGCATGCCAAGCAAGTGCTGTAACTGCTAAGCCATTACTCCAGCCTCTCTCTTTCCTTCTTTAAAAAAATAATTTATCTGAGGTTGGGGATTTAGCTCAGCGGCAGAGCACTTGCCTAGCACGTGCAAGGCCCTGAGTTCCAGTCTCAGCTCTGAAAAAAAAAGAAAAAAATTATCATATCCAAAATTAAATTCCTGATATTCTTCCCCAAATATACTATTCCTGCAGCCTTCCGACTTTTCAGTACATAGCAACTCTAGTCTCAATCCCAAATCCTTGAGAAATTTCCTAGTCTCCCTGCTTTCTTGTGCCCTCTGCTGTCTATTTTTAGCATAGGAGTAAAAGCAATTCTTTTATTTATTTATTTATTTTTTAGAGAGAGAGGAACAGAGAAAGAGAAAAAAAGAGAGAATCAATTTTTATTTAATTTTTCATGTGATTTTCCTTGCTCCACACTTCTTTGTATAAGCAGTGCTGGGGTTCTAACCTGTGTCCTTGCACATGCCAGGCAAGTGCTGTAACCACTAAGCCACTGAGCCACTGCTCCTGCCCCCAAAGCAATTCTTTTCAAACAAAATCCTGTGAGCTCTTATCACAAAACCCATTTCACATTGAGAAACCTCAAATCCTGAAAATGACCGGGTGAATTCCTACCATATCTCTAATCTCAAAAAACAGGACTCCCTTCAGTCACCACAGCTTCTTTGCTATTCCTTGTAAACACCAAGCAAGTTCCCCTCAGGCCTTTGCAGATGCTGTGCCTTCTGCCTGAACAGATTTCCCCTAGATATTTCATGTCATTTCCTCTCCATCAAGACTTTATACCTGGGCTGGAGTGGTGGCTCAGGGGTTGGAGTGCTTGCCTAGCATGCATAAGTCTTAAACCCCAGCAGCACATACACCACTAGGGGTGGGGAAAACTAAAGCCAGATGAAAAAAATAAATAAAATTAAATTATTCTTTCTCTCACTCTCTCTTTAAACACAAAAAACAGACTTTACATATATATCAACCTCTCATGAAGGCCTTTTATATACATGATATTTAAAATTATCACTCACTTCATTCTCATCTCTATCACAATTCACGCTTTTCTCTGCTTTATTTTTTCTTTTAATTTTTGTAGCACTTATCAACAATTTATATATAAGCACTTACATATCTAATAATAAAATATAGGGGCTGGAGCGGTGGCTCAGTGGTTTTGGTGCTTGCCTGGCAAGCATGAGGACCCGGGTTCAACCCCAGCACCACATACACAACTAAGTGTTGGAGCAACTAAGGCCATGTGAAAAAGTAAATAAAGTTGTTTCTCTCTTTCTATGTCTCTCTGTCCCTCTTTCTTTAAAAAAAAAAATAAATAAATAAATAAAATAAAATAAAATATACACATACATAATAATATGTAAAGTATTTTTGGTTTTGATTTTTTTTTTTTTTTGGTACTGGGGACCTTAACAACTAAGCCACATCCTCAGCCTCACTAAGTCACTAAATTGCTGAGGCTATCTTTGAACTTGTGATCCTCCTGCCTCAGCTGCCAGAGCCCCTGGGATAACAGGCATGCATCACCATGCCTGGCTCATAAAGTGCTTCTATTATGAATTTTCCCTCTCTGAAATATATACCCCATGAAGACAGGGATTGTATGTTTTTTTCATGAGTTATTTGTCACTGTGTAAGTAACAAATAATAATAATAATACACTTAAAAATTAATGGTTTTCCCTAGCATGGAGATACAGGCCTCTAATCCCAGAGCTAGGGGAGGCTGAAGCAAGAGAATCTCAAATTCAAAGCCAGCATCAGCAATTTTGGTAGGCCCTAAACTGTTATGTGAGACCCTGCCTCAAAATAAAAAATAAAAGAGCTGGAGCAATGGCTCAGCTGTTACAGCGCTTGCCTGGCATCCACCAGGATATGAATTCAAACCCCAGCACCACGTACACAACGAAGTGTTAGAACAATGAAAACCACATGAAAAACTAAAAAAATTGGTTCTCTTTCTCTCTCTCACTGTCCCACTCTCTGTCTTTTATTTTTTTCCAGGGCTGAGGATCGAACTTGGGGCCATGAGCATGGCTAGGCAAGCACTCTGCCACTGAGCTAAATCCCCAACCCCTGTTCCTCTCTCTTTAAAAAATAAAAATAAAATAAAAAAGGGCTGGAAATGTGGCTCAGTGGTTTAGCACCCAGAATTCAATCCCTGGTGCCAAATTAAAAAATAAATTAATGCTTTCAAACTCCATCTTTCACTTACAAATATATATCAACTAACCTGTTGTGCAGTTAAAATCCCAGCACCTAAAATCCCAGCAACTCTGAGAGCCTGAGGCAGGATGATCACAAGTTCAAGACCAGCCACAAAAATGAGGGAGACCAGGCTGAGACAAGAAAACAATATAAACAGGGCTGGGGATGTGGTTCACTGATTGAAACCCTTAGCAATATAGAAAGACAATCCTTTGTTTTTCTTTTTTTTTTTTTTTTAAAGAGAGAGGGACAGTGAGAGAAAGAGACAAACAACTTTATTTAGTTTTTCCACATGGCCTTAGTTGCTCCAACACAGTAGTTGTGTACGTGGTGCTGGGGTTTGAACCCAGGTCCTCGTGCTTGCCAGGCAAGCGCCGAAAACGCTGAGCCACCGCTCCAGCCCCTCTTTTTCTTTTTGTACCAGGGATTGAACCCAGGAGCACTTAACCACTGGGCAACATCCCCAGGGCTTTTTTATGTTTTATTTTGACACAGGGTCTTGCTAAATTGCTCAGGTCCTCATCAAATTACTGAGGCTGGTTTTGAACTTGTGATCCTCTTGCTCAGCCTCCAGAGCTGTTGGGATTAGAGGCCTGTACCGCCATGCTCAGCAGCACTGAGCAATTTAGTGAGAAACTGTCTCAGAATGAAAAGTAAAAGGGCTGAGGATATGGCTCAATCCTTAAGAAACACCCCTGGGCGGCTGGAGCAGTGGCTCAGGGGTAGGAGCACTTGCCTGGCATGCAGAAGTACTTGGTTCAAACCCCAGCACCACATGCTCAACTAAGTATCAGAGAAACAAAGGCCAGATGAAAAAATAAATAAAATGGATTTTCTCTTTCCCTCCTTCTCTCTCTCTCTCTTTTTAAATACTTTTTAGGGGGCTGGAACTGTGGCTCGAAGGTTATGGCCCTTGCCCTGAATGCGCAAGTACATGGTTTCAAATCCCACCTACACAACTGTCAGAGCAACGAAAGCCATGTGAAAAACTCAATAAAATTTAATTCTCTCTGTCTCTCTGTCTCACTGTCCTTCTCTCTTTAAAAAAATAAAAATAAAAAAATAAGTAAAAATAAAACAATTTTTATTTAGTTTTTCATGTGGCTTTCCTTGCTCTGAGACTTCACTGTGTATATGGTGCTGGGGTTTGAACTCAAGTACTCGCGCATGCCGGGGAAGTGCCCTAACCACCAAGCCACCACTCCAGCCCTCTCCCTCCCTCTTAGTTAAAAACAAACAAACAAACAAACCACTCCTGGATTCAATCTGGTACTAAAAAAGTAAATAAAATAAAATACAGAAAGTAGCACGGAGGCCGCAGGATCAAAGCCACAAGTCAATAGGAAAGAAACTTCAGGGGCTGGAGCGGTGGCTCAGCGGTTTCGGCGCTTGCCTGGCAAGCACGAGGACCCGGGTTCAAATCCCCTCAGCACCACGTACACAACTGAGTGTTGGAGCAACGAAGGCCATGTGAAAAACTAAATAAAGTTGTTTCTCTCTTTCTCTGTCTCTCTCACTGTCCCTCTCTCTTTAAAAAAAAAAAAAAAAGAAAAAAAAAGAAACTTCAGGCGAGAGAGGACATATCAGTGTAGATGAGGAAAGGAATGAGGGGTAAACAAGAAAGTACTGCTCAAAGGCCTTTTCTGACAGTGTGGACTATGAGAAACTTTGAGAGTGAACAGATTGGAGGCTTAGATTAAGTCCCATGGCAGGAAGCAGCTGAGAAGCCACCAAAATAGGTATTGCCAAAGATTAATGAAGATCTCAGGCCGAATTAGCTTTTCAGTGGAGAATAAAATTAACCTAATCCAAACCAAAGAAAATAACATTTATTTGGAACTAGTTAGGATTGCAATCTAGGAAAACACACACTCAAGCAATCTTGAAAGTAATCTGAAGGTTTAGAAAATGGCACTGTGTAGCTTTAAACTATAAGGTGGCTGGAAATTATATCACTTCTTAGGAATTATGATTAATTCTGGAAGAAAAACTGTCTTGTAAGAATGGTATTGGGTATGGGCTCAGTCTCTGGTACTTTGGAGGAGGGGGTCTGTTGTACAGAAGATAGGCATAGACTAAAAATGTTTCAAAGGTCACCTCCCATATTGGGGTGGGCATGTCTGCACTCCAGTTCAAAGGTTAAGTTCCAAGCATGTCTGAAATATTAACAATGGCCTCCCTACTCTGTTAAGTGCCCCAATCAATGTTACTTCATTTTCATTTTTTCCCGCTTGACAAGCTGTTAAGATTTTGAAGCTACCAAAGTCTCCATAGAATTCTACCACTTGCAGGGAAGAGTAGAGAAAAGGGATGAGCCAGGTATCCTGGCCCATGTGTGTAATCCCAACAACTCACACTGAAGCATGAAGGCAAGTTCGAGGCCACACTGGGCAACTCAGTGAAATCCTGTTTCAAAATAAAAGAGTTGGGGTTGGGACTACAGTGGTGAGTCAGTGGTTGGAGCCTGGTTTTCATAAAGACCCAGGTTCAAACCCCAGTATCACATACACAACAAAGAGTTGGAGAAACAAGGGCCAGATGGAAAAATAAATCTCTCTTAAAAAAAAAAAAAAAAAAGGGAGGGGTCAGGAATGTAGCTCAATGGTGAAGCACCCCTGGGTTCAATCCCCAATTAAAGAGAAAAAGAAGGGAAAATGGATGTTTCAGGTTGGGTTTCAGAGTGGTGAGGAAGACAATTGAATTTGTGGATTATCAAGGTTAGCATGGAAGTTGCTGGATAAAGCATAAGTGAAGAAACTGGCCCATTCTTGTTATAAAAAGGAGGGAAAGAGTTTGTGCCAAAATAGATTTGGGATCTGGTCCTTTTGGCATCTGGCTATAATAATAATAAATGATATTATTTTCATGATCCTATCTAGAGTGCATGTTCATACTCTAAAATCACTACAAAAATATGCTAATTCTTGCCGTCCTTTGAAAACCAATTTTGTCTCCAGGCACAGTGGTACATGCCTATAATCCAAGGGATTCAGGAGCTCCAGTGGGAGGATGGTAAATTCAAGGCCATCCTGGACAACTTGGAGAGATCCTGTCTCAAAATAAGGCGAATGGCCAGCATTGCAGCCCACCTACTGGGCCATGGAGAAGCTGCAGCAGGTCCTGAGCGGCCAGGACAAGGAAGAGCAGGGCCTGACCTTCCAGGTCCTGACACCTGTCTCTTAGTTTCAACACCAGATTGAAATGGTTTATATATGCTTCCTGGCTAGCATTTTCTTTTCTATCCTTGGAACTGGATTGCTGTAGTTTCGTGGTGGCATAAAGTACATAAAGCTTTTTGTGGTGTTTCGCACCCTTGGAAATCTTTCTGCATTAGCCAGTACATGCTTTTGGTTTTGTTTTTATTTTTGGGGAGGGAGTGTTTATTTTTTGTTTATTTGTTTTTTAAAGAGAGAAGGACAGAGAAAGAGAGAGAGAGAGAATCAACTTTTATTGAGTTTTTCACATGGCTTTAGTTGCTCTGACAATTAGTTGGGTACGTGGGTTCCGGGGTTTGAACCCCTGTACTCGTGCATGCCAGGCAATCACCGAAACCGCCAAGCCTCCACTCTAGCCCCCTTCTCGTTTCGTTTTGTTTTAAGAGAGAGGGACAGTGAGAGAGAGAGAAAAAGAGAGAATCAATTTTATTTAGTTCTTCATGTGACTTTCACTTTGTTGTGTTTGTGGTGCTAGGGTTTGCATCCGTGAACTTGTACATGCCAGGTAAGTGCCATAACCACTGAGCGACCTCTCCAGCACCCCCCATAGATGCTGGGGTTTTTTGTTTGTTTGTTTGTTTGTTTGTTTTGTTTTTTAAGAGAGAGGGACAGTGAGAGAGAGAGAGAGAGAATCAATTTTATTTAGTTTTCACGTGGCTTTCGTTGCTCAGAGACATGGTTGTGTACAGGGTGCTGGGGTTTGAACTCACATACGGCATACTGGGCAAGTGCCATAACGGCTGAGCCATTGCTCCTGCCCCCCATCCATGCTTTTTCATGGGACCCATGAAGCAGCTGAAGAAAATGTTTGAAACAACAAGATTGCTCAAAACAGTCGTTACACTTCTCTCCTTCATATTCACCC
>PVKS010053642.1:0-10340 GCA_004027875.1 Aplodontia rufa
TTCTATTTGTAACAAAATGGGTGAAATAGGTAGGAAAACAATCACAAAAATTATAGTAACTCTCTGAAAAACTCTTTAAAATATGACAATAATTAGAGCTCATACTATGTTCCTATACTTCAAAAACAAAATGAAAGTATGTTTCTTTAATTTAACTGATGAGGGGCTGGAGTGGTGGTTCAGTGGTTACAGCACTTGCCCAGCATGCAAGAGTACACTGGTTCAAACCCCAGCACCAGGTACACATTTAAGTGTCAGAGCAATGAAAACCATGTAAAAAGCTAAATAAAAATTGATTCTCTCTGTCTCTCTCACACTGTCTTTCTCTCTTTATTTAAAAAATAAATAAAAAAACTGATAGAATCATTTTAGTTTATATTATGACTATAATGGCATTCTTCTTTAGTTTTTCTAATTGCCAAGTACATTGTTTTAAAAATAAGCATTTCTGTAAAAGTTTTAAAGATGTATGAGGACTCGAAGTTACCCTTTCATACACTGGATACTACTTTGAAAAGCTACAAAATTAAATCGAATTATATGATGAAAAACAAGACTGGTCTCACACAAAGAGATTCTAGAATGCATAATATAAAATGTGATGAACATACCACCATAATTTATTGGGAATATATATATGTGGCACAATGTATTTTATAGGAAAAGTAAATTATTTCCTCTCATTCCAAATAAATTCCAAATGAACTGAAAATTAGAGAAAATACTAGATTAAAAATTAAGAATGTATTGATGAAAATCTACCTACCATATTTGCTAATGAGATGAAAATCATTATCATATCAATGAATAAATCAGTAGAAAATATTTCAATAAAAAATCAGCAGAATTTTTAAAATACTACTACTATCTGTCCAAAAAAATCATGGCACGAAATTAAAAATCATTTACAAAGAAAAATGTCATATTTCCCAAATCTGATGATGAACTATAAAGAAAAATGAATAATAACTTAAAACATGTTCAATCTTATAGATAGCACATGCAAATTAAAGCAAACGTACATTTTATTAAGACATATTTTCTAAACAAAGCATCTATTTATTTCTCTGTTGAACAGTTAAATTGCTATAACATTTCTAATATAGTATTTTATATATTGGTCTGAAGAGACTTAAATACATTCATCCCATTTTAATTCAAAATTTCATTTAAAAATTGTATTCAAAGCCAGACTCAATGGTGCACTACTGTAATCCCAGTGACTCTGGCAGTTGAGGCAGAAGGATCACAAGTTTAAAGCCAGTCTCTGCAACCTAGTGAGGCCTTTAGCAACTGTCTCAAAATAAAAAAAAAAAAATAAAAGGACTGGGGATGTGGCTCAGTGGTTAAATGCTGTTGGGTTCAATTCCTGGTATTCCACCCAAAAAATGTATCCAGAAGTTATAAAAATGATAAGAAAAATTAGTATGTGTATGAAATGCTGAAATTAATCCTCAAATTATAAAACTTGTAATTTAAACATTAGGCAGACTAAATATTTAGTATGAAAATAGTCAAAAATTTTTATATAAAAGCTATGAAACTTTTTATAAGATACTCTAAACAATGTACTTTTGTTGTTACTACTCCTATTGCTCACAAATACATACACAAAAATGAGATTATACATATAAATAAAAGTAGGTACGACAGCAATGTTCCTTTTTAATTTTAGTCCTGCACACTTCCAGTTATTTGAAGTAGCTCTACTACTTTCATTATGGTTTTAGCTCTACTCCTTTCATTATGGTGTCTTCTGCTCTTTCATAAATACAATATTTATTTAGTTATGTATACAGTTGTTGTTAATGGTTAAGAACAAATTTTTTCAATAAAAGATAATTTTTGCACATTTATTGACATTCTGAAAGAGAGAAAATATGAAGAAACTGTATGGTAGTAAGTACAGTGCAAATGGAAAAGGGCTATTCAGATAAAAGAAGGCCCTGATGCTTTACAGTAATCATTTTGTTTGGCATGGAATGGGAAAATAATAAATTCAAAACTTTGATGTTTTAATGTACTGGATTATACCAAAACTGAGTGGGACTCAGGCATGGAATATTCACCAGTGGGACTGATATAGCAATTTCTGCAAACAATTTGGAAACAAACACTTAGGGAATACACTTCAAGAATAAGAGGAAAGAGACATTAGAGACAGCAAGTGTAGACTAATTTTGAGGAGTTTTACTGTGAGTAGAATGGATGGATAAGGGATGGAAGCTGGATATAGAATTAGTATCAGAAAAGGATTTACTTGTGTAAATAAATCTTAATGTGTTTGCATATTGATGAAGAAGATCCAAGAGAAAAAATATTTATTTTGAAAATGTATACAGATCATCAGAGTGTCATGTTCTTGATGGGAGAGGTGATATAACCCAGTGTTTAAATCAAGTTCAGGCTTTTTTAAGGGAACCCGATAGGTTTCCCCAGCTTATCCAAAGAAACATTCCAGTGCAAAGGCACAGAGAGATTTGGGTTCCATAAGGGGTAATATTTGTGGACATTATTTTCTGATTCCTTTAATATTATTGCTGGAATAGTAAGCAGATTCTTCAGTAGAGTAACAATTGTAAACAAATTGCTGGAAATTTGAGGAGAATGAGTAAATGACATTGTCATGCTAGGTGCAGACTGAGAGACTAGGCTAAATATTTCTGTGCAGAGTACAGAGCTCTCTCTGTAATCTTGAATTCAAAGTGAGATCACACAGGACATTTCATGTTTCTCTTCAGACTTACATAACTGAACAAACACAAGGAAAAAAACAGTGGAAAGCTGGGTTTAAACTTGCTTTGAGTTTAATCCAGGAAAGGTTGATAAGAATGGACAGGAGCAAGATGAGGAATTCAAGTGAAATAAGTTACTAATGTGATCAACTGCGCAAAAATTGGCTTGCTAGATATCAAAATGTGATGAGAACTGTATGTCCAGAATTGGGTGGTGTGATGCATGCCTGTATTTCCAGTGACTTGGGAGGCTGAGGAAGGAGGATCACAAGTTCAGGGTCAAACTCAGCAACATAGTGAGGCCCTCAGCAACTCAGCAAGACTCTGTCTCAAAATAAGAGATAATAGTACTTATCATTGGTGTGAATTTTATCTCCATTAAATTTTAAGATGGTTGGAAGGAATGAGCTAGGGATATGGTTTAATGGTTAAGGGCTCTGGGGTAAATCCATGGTACCAAAAAAAAAAAAGATATTATGTGTACAGTAGAAAATTGAACATAATTTGAACAATATGAATATATTCCAATCTAGCATCTTCTTTAGAAAAAAAATGTTCCTACAGAAAACATCTGAGGATGCAAATTATTTGAGGAAGTCATTTTAAGGTTTAGAATTGCTATTCTTCCAAAATAAAATATATTTTCTTTTTTTTTTTAAGAGAGAGACAGAGAGAATCAATTTTTATTGAGTTTTCCACATGGCTTTCATTGCTCCTACACTTAGTTTTATATGTGGATGCAGGGGTTTGAACCCGTGTACTTGCACATGCCAGGCCAGTGCCATAACCACCGAGCTACCACTCCAGCCCATAAAATGTATTTTCAAGTCATTTAAATATAAGCAAAAAACCCTCCAAAGCTTTAATTCTATAAAATATTTTTAAAATAATTATGTTAATAAGTATTTTGAAATTATACTCCATAATTATACTTGACAAAAGGAAGGAAATTTTATATGTTAAAATTTATAAAATACTATATAGTTTTAGAAGGTGAGATGTCAGGAAAAAAATGTGAAAAAGAATGTAAATTTAAACAGCACACCAAATTGATTAAGAACTATTTTTTCCTCCAAAGAGAGGACAGTGAGAGAGAGAGAGAAAAAAAAAATCAATTTTTATTGAGTTTTTCACATGGCTTTCGATGCTCTGACACTTAGCTGTGTACATGGGTTGCTGGGGTTTGAACCCGTGTACTTGCGCATGCTGGGCAAGCACCATTACCACTGAGCCACCACTCCAGCCCCAAGAACTATTTTTAAAATAACAATTTTATTTGAATAAAATGGGAAATATTTCTGGAAATGTGAAATATTAAAATACTCCGTATTTTTCCTTTAAAAATTAATTGTTATGTCAACCATATTCATAAATATTTTAATTTTAAATAAAATTCCAGCTCTTTCTATTTGTTTTTTCTTTTATTGTTATGGAATCATTAAAAATATCTCCATTTTTTCAATTGAATACTAATTTAGATGTTATTGTTAAAGGATTTTGCAAATATAATTAAACCCTCTGATCAATTCACATTAAGTTAATGAAAAGAGACACTATCATGTGTGGGTCTGACTTAATCTGTTGGAAGCACTTTATAAAAGGTTTAAGCCTTTCTTGAGCTTAGAGACTCCAAAACAGCAGTTGGATTTCCAATTATTCTCCATTATTTTTGGATTTTTCTTTGTACTGTTTGTTCATGTTCATGGGGTTCCAATCTATTCCTGGTCAGTAGTAAAAGCAAAACACTGGAAACAACCTAAGATACCTATCCACTTACTCACATAGGACTAATTAAAAAAAAAATCACGATATATATGATTTAGTAAAGATGTTATGCCATCTTTTAAATACATGAGGCTGCTCTACATGTAATTATATGGAATTAATTTCAAGACTGTTAATGAAGAATAAAATATGTATGGATTTATGTTTTTGTATAAAAGTGATCTTTTCATACACGCTGAGTACTATTAACAATACAGAGAGTTATGGAGGGGAACTGATGAATGGGAGTCAGGACAGAAAGGAGACTTCCTTTTTATTACATTGCACTTAACATTAGATTTTATGAGTGTGTATGCATATTATATTTTGGCAGTATTTGGTTAAGTATAAATTAATAGAAAATGGGCATTTGAAGGCGGTGTTAAAGATAGGATGACATATATGAGTGTGCAAAGCAAAGGTTTAAGATATTTGTTGAGGGACAATTTCTGGCACTGAAAATTTGTAGTTAATGACTAGTGGTAATTCTTCCAATAGGCGTGAGGGTTCTAGAAGAGTTTAGGATATTTTGTCTGTCTCATGATAAGAATAAGTGTAAGTAAGAATAAATAAAGTGTTATTGAGAGTAAGGAACACAAGCCCACTTATCTGTTCTCATTACTGAATGTTCAATGGACGGCTTCACATGGTCAGGTTTTCCTGGCTGACAAAAAGAAAACTATCAAAAAGAAACAAGCTCCAAGTTTCACAGCTTCATTGCTAGCTCACCATACTGTTCAGCCAGACTTTACTCTGCAACTCACACAGAGAAGAGATACACGTTGGATTTATTCTTCCTTTTTGTAGGCTGCCAAACAACACCACAACACCAAGCAGTGGGTGACTGAGTAATCTCCATTCCTCTTTACCCACAAGAAAGCTGAACTTTTAATCTCTCCTCCATGCAACACCCACGCCTTTTCTATTGACAGGTTGATCTCCTCTCTCTCAGCATGGCTTTCTGTATAATTCTTTACTTGGAGACTTCACATCAAAAACAAAAGAGAATCAATTTGAGACTCTGATCTTGATTCTCATATTCTGATTCAGTTTTCTAAAGTGTATTTCTATAGGTGTATTTGCAATTTTGTATTGTTCTCAATCCCCTGTGATGAAGGAATTTTTGTTAAACTATGGTGATGGTTATAAATAAACACAACTTTTCCAAGTTCATATATTCTGTCAAATGATGGCATTAACTTAAGAGGCCTAGGAAAGACTGGAAATTCTATGTATGCAATTTATATGTGTGTATGTACACACACACACACACACACATGTGTGTGTGTGTATACACATTATGTGTTTTTTGCTCACAAATAGTTTCTCTTTTCTTCCCCCTACTTTTATGCTGGCATACGTAGTAGCATTCAATCTCTATTCATAATAGCATTACTTGAACTGCAAAAATTATTTCCAAGTCTATGAATAACAATAATTATAAAACTAGGATTCATTTTTGCAGGGCCACAAGTCTCATTGATTGAAATCTCAGTTTTACCTTTCCAGATGAGTTTAAGATGTTAGATGCAAATCTCATATGTATTTTATGAAAGGTTTTGAATTATCCTAAGTGTCAAATCAGAAGATGTGTCATCTAAGACCCATGAGTCCTGAAATAAACCCTGTCTCAGTAAGTTTGTTTTTTGCTAGGATGCCAATCAAATATCCAAGAGTATTTACTGCTCTATGAAAGATCATTTAGGATTTTCCAGTTCAGAGGCTAAAGGATTAACCTTTCCTAAATTCACCTCATCATCCCCAAAGTCACAATTTGACTTAGAGCCATTTCTACTCCTATCTCCTTAATCAAACTGTTCTGACAGTTCTCAGCCTCACAAATTGATCTCCGCTCCCATTCTTTGAGCTCACATTGCACTTACTGTTTGTGTTGTACAATTTAGCAATTCATAGATAACCTCACTTTCCTGGACTGTTTTCAAAATAGTGCATCCATTTAGAACAGGACACCAAATTTTCCTTTGTACTGTACTCCTAGCCATAGTGTTTGTCACTTAAGGAAAACACAAACAGCCTATTATTTTGATTATAGAATAGTAATTGAAGCGATGGTGGATCACTTTTGAATATCTAAATGAATCAAGGTCCACATATCCATTAAAATGCTGTTCTTGAGTGAATAAATGAAGTGTATTAACTCTTGGCCTTTATGTGAACAATGTATTATTATTTTTTTTTGTGAATAGTAGCAGAAGAGGTTGTGGGAAAATGGCACTGTGCTTGGCTGTTCTGGAAATTGTTTATCATTTTCATATAATGAGATTTTACTTTTTCAATGAACAACACACTTTAAAAAAAATCTTCCACAAAGCTGTTTACATGAAACTGCTGTGTTCCCCAAGAGAACCTGATGTGCCATTAACAACTCTGTCCCACCTGGTCCACAAAGGAAGTGCTCCATCCAAACATGTGTACTTGCTTCCTTCAATCCGAGAAAGCTAAACTCATCTTCCTGGCAAAAACATGATATTTCACGAGGACATTTGTCATTCCGCTTATATGTTAGTATTTCACGTTGCAAACATCAAAATGTTCCTGAGATACTTAGATACTATTGGTAGTTCTAAGAAACTTGCTGTCCCCAATTTCATATACATGACTGCTGCCCAAGTACTGAAGATGAATACTATTCCATAGGAAACATAAAAAATACAAGAGATAAGAAGACTGTATTAGCGAGTTTGTATTATGCATTCTCAGTAAACTCCATTTTTAATTCTGTTCCATTTAAAAGATTTGAAAAAATATTTTTCTTAATAATTATATTTATTGAATATTTTCCTTACCAAGTTCCAGGAAGGCATAATTCATACTTGTTTTTCTACAACCATATCCATAAGGCTTCACAGTTGATTATAATGACAGTTCATTTATATTTGTTTAAAAAATTAACAAATACAGAATGAATAAACAGACTTAGTAGATATTCTATGAATTGGAACTTAAAATTGAGAATCCTTTAGACTAACAAACATTAGACTTAGCTTTCTGCTATAAAGAACGATGATGTCTGGATAAAATATAACTAATAATTTATTGCAAATATTGGACAGCATACAACAGAAGGAAGCTTTAATTTTCCTTTGCTGTTCTTTAAGAAAATTATCAAAATCCTAATTCAGGGAAATAGACCAATCAGAGAAACAGGTTTGTGTGTGGGTTATAGAAGTTACTGTGATTGGGGTCAGAACACTGAAAAGAGGAAAGGGAATATGAACAATCTGGGTAAAAACTCACTTTGCGTCCTGGACTGACTTCTAAAATGCTTAAATACAAAGCATGTTTTTTTGGAAGTTCTAGTAAAGGATGGTGCTAAGAGGGTAAGATCAGAGATATGTCTCGAGTGGTTTGAGAACCATGGAATGGCATCAACCTTGGCTTGGTCTGTCATTATGCATGTATTCATGATTGTATGGCAATGATTCCCTCCTAAATGTAAGACTATCTTGAACGAATAAAAAATCAATCAATAAATAAATAAATAAAATAAGGTATGACAAAGACCTTAACATATTAAAAAAAGAACTCAATTAAATAAAACTGCTCAAACTTCAAATATTTCTAAATAAATGTCACTATTCTGTAGCTTCAAAAAAAAAAAAAAAAAGAGTGGTGGGAGAAACTAAAGTTCCACCCATCCACCCATCCAGGTTACAGTCTCAGTGGATTCTCCAGAAAGGGCAAGCCCTAAGCATAAGGGTACCACCTTGAGATAAACACCACACCCTGGAAGTAACAGCCACGCTAATACAGAACCAACCTGAGAAAATCTAACACCAAGCCTGTGGTAGAATTGCAATGACTACTAGTAATTCTAATATATGGAAGAACAAACATTAGCATTTTAAAGGATTTATATGGTTATCTAGAAATTCAATATCTGGTTATCTATAATAAGAAGAATATGATATAAAATTCCTAGACGTGAGGAAAGGCAATAAAATAAGTAATGAGATAAAATTAAAAAGGTAGACCAGGGCTGGAGTGGTAGCTCGGCAGTTACAATGCTTGCCCGGCATGTGCGAGTACACGAGTTCAAACCCCAGCACTACATACAAACTAAGTGTCGGAGCAACAAAAGCCATGTGAAAAACTCAATAAAAATTGATTCTCTCTCTCTCTCTCTCACTGTCCTTCTCACTTAAAAAAAAAAAAGTAGACCAAATGATGATCCAGATTTGGAGTAAGCAGAGGTGTTTGTCAAATTGCCATTACTGTACTAAAATACGTAAGGGAATCAGCTTATACACATAACAAAGTTATTTTGATTCATGATTCCTGTGGTTTCAGTTCATGATAATGTTTTCCTCATTGCTTTCGGCCTGTGGTGGTGGTGTAGCATATTAGTACAAAGTGCATAGTGGAGGATCTGCTCACCATATGGCAGCTAACAAACAAGGAGACAGGAAGGGACAAGGGTCCTAAATCCCATTCAAGGACATAATATTGTCTTTAACAAAATAAGCTAGAATCAAAAGAATTTGTACTTTGTAATTTGATTTATTTGAAGTTCAAAATCAGAACAAACTCATCTCTGATTATGGAAGTCAGAAAAATATTTACCTCTCAAGAGGTATTAGCTGGGAAAGACAGAGAAATATCTGAGGAGACAACACCATTATGTATATGCACAAAACACTAATTAAACAAAAACTGTAAGTCAATAGTGGAAAGATGAGTGGAATAGAGGAAAGGGAACAGGGGGAGGGAGATGGGGAGGTTCATGGGAAGTACTGGAGACCGAATTAGATAAATTTACATTCTGTGCTTTTATAGTTATGTTAAAATGAACCCTAATGCTATGTATCACTAATATGAACCAATAAAAATGAAATACTTTTTGACTTGTAATGAGTTAATTACTACAAATATATTATACTTCTGGTTTGAAAATGAATATTACCAAAAAATTGCATGGGTAAATAATAATGCTTAATTTCATTTAGCATGGTATTTATGGTCTTTATATTCAGTGATGGCTGTTTATTTGTTTCCAAGGGCATTTTCAGGGCCATTTTCCCAGAACAGTTTGTAGAGGAGCATGGTCCTTACCTAGGAAATAGAATGTGTGTGCTTTCGTTCCAGGCTTCATGAGAGACTGGCTAAAAGATGTAAGGGGAATTCGGAGTGTACTGTCCAGTGGGAGAGGAAAACAATAATAAAAAAAGAGCCATTTTGATTTGATTCTTGTGCAAGGAGAAAGATATGGGTCTAATTTCAACTTTCTGCAGGTGGATGACCAGTTTGTCCAGCACCATGTGTTGAAGAGGCTGTCACTTCTCCATGTAATATTTTGTCCCCCTTTGTCAAAAATCAGATGTTTAAAGATTTGAGGATTTGTTTTGGGGTCTTCTATTCTATTCCATTGGTCTTCTTCCCTGTCTTGATACCAGTACCACGCTGTCTTTGTTACTATGGCTCTATAGTATAATTTTAGATCTGGAATGGCAAAACCGCCTGTTTCATCTTTCTTGCTTAGGAGTGTTTTGGCAATTCTTGGTTTCTTGTTGTTCCAAATGAATTTGAGAATTGCTTTTTCTATGTCTTTAAAGAATGATATAGGTATCTTTATAGGGATAGCATTAAATCTATATAAAGCTTTTGGTAGAATGGCCATTTTCATTATATTAATTCTGCCTATCCAAGAGCATGGGACATCTTTCCATCTTCTTAGGTCATCTTGGATTTTGTTCTTCAATGTTCGAAAGTTTTCATTGAAGAGATCTTTGATTTCCCTTGTTAGGTTGATTCCCAAGTATTTTATTTTTTTTGAAGCTATCTTGAAAGGAACTGAATTCCTGACTTCTTCTTCAGTCCTGT
>PVKS010053643.1:0-10347 GCA_004027875.1 Aplodontia rufa
GTGAGAGAGAAGCAATTTTTATTTAGTTTTTCATGTGACTTTCATTCCTCGGACACTTTGTTGTGTACATAGTGCTGGGGTTTGAACTCACATACTCGCACATGCCAGGCAAGTGCTATAACTACCATGCCACTGCTACAGCCCCTCTCACTAAAAAAAGAAAAAGAAAAGAAAAGAAAATGTGGCAGGGTACCTCCCCGGCTCTTGTGTCAGCAGGGTGGTCCTGATAATGCTGCTCTCAGCTGACTCTGCACTCCCAAGCCTGCATTCTGCTCAACCCCTGCTATCTTAGTCAAGCAATGTTTAAGTCATCTGCAGATTCTCCAGGAACACCTCAAGAGCCCACTGAAAGTTGGGCATGGTGGTGCATGCCTGTAATCCTAGCAACTTAGGAGGCTGAGGAAGGAGGACAGCAAGTTCAATGCTAGCCTCAGCAACTTAATGAGGACCATGCCAAAATAAAAAATAAAAATGTCTGGAGATGTAACTCAGTGGTTCAGTGTCCCTGGGTTCAATCTCCAAACTGGAAAAGAAAAGAGAGCCCATTGACAAGTGCTCAAGCTCAATAATCTGATATCTGACCCCAAAAAACTGTTAACTCAGCTTCAGTATCTACCTTTTTCACCATGGAAAACTCTAAAAAACTCCCAGATGTTGGCAAAAGTAAAATTACTTCCAACCACAGCATTTATTTGAGTGTCTACCACATGCCCAACACTAAGCAAAGCAGTGACTCTGCTGTCAAAGGACTTACTGGGGCTAGGTGTGGTAGCACACACCAGTAATCCCAGTTACTTAAAAAGGCTGAGGCAGGAGGATCTCAAGCTCAAGGCCAGCTTGGGCAACTTAGTGAGATTCTGTTTAAAAAAAAATTAAATAAAAAATAAAGGGTTGGGATGTAGCTCAGTGGTAAAGTGCCTCCAGATTAAATTCCCAATATTAAAAAAAAAAAACCTGAGTGACTAGGATCATTTAAGATGATCATCACTCACTAGTGGAAAGTTCCCTCCTACCTACATGTGTGATTGTGAACAAAAATCCCTCTTCAGCCAGGTACAGTAGTGCAAACCTGTAATCCTATTGGCTCAGGATGCTGAGGCAGGAGGATTGCAAGTTTGAAGCCAGCATTAGCAACTTCATGAGGCCCTAAGCAACTTAGCAAGACCCTGTCTCAAAAAAAAAAAAAAAACAAACAAACAAAAACACAGGCTGAGGATGGGACTAAGTTGTTAAGTGCGCCTGGGTGTTCAATCCCTGGTATGCCCCCCAAAAAACAAACAAACAAAAAATTGCTTCTGGGGCTGGAGCGGTGGCTCAGTGGTTTCGGTGCTTGCCTGGCAAGCACGAGGACCTGGGTTCAAACCAGAGCAGCACATACACAACTAAGTGTTGGAGCAACGAAGGACATGAGAAAAACTAAATAAAGTTGTTTCTCTCTTTCTCCTGTCTCTCTCGCTGTCCCTCTTTAAAAAAAAAAAAAAATTGCTTCTGCCAGGGCCTGTAATTCCAGTGACACAGAGTCTGAGACATGAGGATCAAAAATTCATGGCCAGCCTCAAAAATTTAGTGAGACTCTCAACAACTTAGAGACCCTGTCTCAAAATTTTAAAAAATGAGTGGGGGGATTTAGCTCAGTGGTAAATTGCCCCAAGGTTCAATCCCCACTGTAGAAACAAAATAACAGTCTTCTTGCAGAATGAGAGCCTTCTGTGCCTTTAGCATGGCTCCTACATGGGAGGTGAAAGTGTAATATATGGGGGAGGGGTAATAAGAAAGAGGAAGAAAAATCACACCCCAATATTCCCAGGGTGATCACATCCCTAAGCCAATACTACCTCTGTACATCTGAACTTCTGTTCCTCTCCTCCTCCATTCATAGGCAATCATCACTTGCCCTGACTGTCTCCTCTCTTTCTCTCTAAGCTTTCTTTAATATATAGGAAAACTGAGCCTTAACCCTGGAGCTAAAGCTACAAGAGATATGTGTGCATGTGAGATCTAGAGGAAGTAAGCACACTTATCAGACTGCCTACATGTACAGCCAGACCCTGGTGAGGCAGAGATGAACGGGAGGCAATGGGCGGCAGGGAGATCAACGTAAAGGTACTCAGATGGCAGCCCGTGACGAAGAACCAAGGGAGAGCACGGGGTAGAGGGTAGGCACCTGGTTGAGCACTGAGGGGCAGGCGAGAGGCGGATGAGCCCAGAGAGCACTAGCACGTCCAGCTGACCCAGCAGGCCCAGGTCTTCTTCCCGCTTGCTGGAGAGCAGGTGGAATAAGGACAGTGGGGCCAGAGGAACCAAATCCTCCTTGCACAAACCTGGATCCCACAGTAATTGATTTGCTGGTATAATCACAAGGAAGTCTGCTACTCAGCAAACTGGGAGTAAGGCCTAGGGAGCGATGAGGGCACCAAGGAGTCACTCACAAGCAAGTTGTCACAGATGCCACTGGCTACCTTCCCCAGAGTGTTGGCATCAAGAGGAGCCACTAACATGAGGTCTGCCCACCTCCTCAGGTCAATGTGGAGAACTGGATCAGAGCGGCACTTCCACATCTGGCAGAAGGAGGAAATGGTGGTCACCAAGACTGTCACTCTTTGTGCGGTGGGGGGAGGAGATCAAAGCAGTCCAGGTACAAGTCAAGCTCAATCCCAGGGAGACCACCTGACATCCCTGCTCAAGTCCACCACGGTTCCCTCTCACGGCAAGGCTGGCAAGCATTGGCCAAGCAGCCAACAGCCTGACAGAAACCAGGCCTGAGGAAACAAACGCCCCTTGTCTCTCTCAGCTATTCCCTTTATGGTTTGGTTTTCAAGAGAACTGACATCTGGCAGGGAACTCCTGGCCTGTCTGCTTGAGGCGGATGCTTGGATTGTCCAAGCCAGTGGAAGGGCTCTGGGGCAGTGAGAAACGGTGGGGGTGGAGTAGGGAGAACAAGCCAGCCAAAAATGTTCAAGATTGAGAATGTTTAGAAATGCCTGGCAGGGCACCCCTGTGAGGCCCACCCTCTGCGTCTGGCGGGTCGGCTGGTGCCTGCCCCTCCACAGGAGGGCAGAGGCAGAGCCTGGAGGCCGTGGGAAGTGAGGCGCTCTCCACAGCCCTGACGCCAGGAGCCACGTGGACAAGGGTGGTGGGAACAGAGCTCCTCTGTGGTTTCATCAGCCCAGATAAGTACAAGGACACTCAGCTTCGGGCACTGAGCCAAAGCTGAGCTCTGCCTGGGGAGGGAGGGGACTGTGGGCCTCCCGCAGGCCAGAAGCTAGACAGATGTTTTCCTCATCGCCTCTGCCCAGATGGCCCTGACCACTGACTCGAGCCCAGTCTGTCTGCCCTGTTAGTAGAAATGCAATGGAACTCAGCCCTGGGGGCCCAGCACTGACCTCCCATTCATCAGAGTCACTGTAGAGGGTGACAGGAACGTCCTGGGGGCTGTAGAAATGTTTGGCTCTTTCAGTTGTGACCACTGTGACTTCCAACTATCACCAAGAAGTGGAAGAAAGGAGAGAAAGAGAGGGAGAAACTGTTACTGGAGCTACAGGCCTGGAGGCCACACAAGGGTCAGAGCAGGCAGATGCTTTCCTCACTCTGGCCAAGGAGAGGACTTCCCCTCCTGAGCAGCAAGCCCCATGTTTGCACAGCTACTTCCGCTGTCACCCAAAGGTCAGGCCTGGCCAGGTGCAGTTGTTTCACTTCCCTATCTGAGGGGCCACTGAGGACTGAGTCACCAACTGCCCAGTGCATATAAAGTGGCAGCTCTTGCTCAGGCAGAGTGAGGCCAGAGGCAGCGGCAGGCGGGTGATGGTAAGGGAACTCAAGACAACTGGGCTGGTGAGGCCACTGCAGGCAGGAGGGGCAACCCAAAGAAGCTCACAGGCTCTGTGCCACATGGCAGTCCTGCCCTCTGCAGGCCAAGGCACAAGAGCTGGGACTGGCAAACTGTTATCTGCATCCGTGCACCATTGAGAGCAGACAGTTTCCTCCTGTGTTTCTAGGAACGAGAACTCCTTTGCTCAGGCTGCAAACCAGATTATCGGAAAACCAAGCCTGTGTGCCGGACATGCCCACAGGAGAGAATGAGTCTCCCTTCACAAATTACTAATGCAAACAAGGGAGGTGTTTAACCTGCTCAAAAGAACACACAGCTGTGAGAAACAGCACACATTGTGGGAAGGGCCCTAGATGGGCTGGCCATCATGTCTAAAACAAGATTTCAGACTAATTAGTTGGGGAAGTAACAAAGGGGCAAGAAGGAAGTGGCTGGATGGGGAAGGGTGTAGAAACCACACTTTTGGGGGAAAACCATTGAGTCAGGTAAGGAGTCCAGCAAGGAGAAGAGTCAAGGTTGCGGGGTGCGCCACCGCATCTGTAATCCCAGCGACTTGGGAGGCTGAGGCAGGAAGATCGCAAGTTCAAACAGCCTCAGTAACTTAGTGAGACGCTTTCTCAAAACAAAATATAAAAAGGGCTGAGGATGTGGCTCAGTAGTTAAGTGTCCCTGGGTTCAATTCCTGGTACTGGAGGTGGGAGGTGGGGAGAGTCAAGGGTGACATGGACAGAATCAATGACATATCAGGGTAGTGGACCAGGCCAGTCAACAGTGTTTGAAGCAGAGCCAACCTACAGACAAACTGCGTGTCCTGCACAGGTTATAAACGTTTTTGAGCTAATATGGAGATTAGAAGATTTCACACAGGAAATTGAATTTCCTGACTTCTGAAAAATCAAAAGCTCTGGTACTGCTGGATCCACATTCCTACCATAAGAATGCTGGGTCTTCCAGTCAGGAGACTGATGAGGCCTTCTCTGGAAAGCCCAAATGACCCTGGGAACACAGGGATGTGGTACGGAAGAAAACATCTCATCCCCAGCTGAATATTGGGCAGTGGGCTCCCCATTCGTGACTTTTTCCCAAAAATCAGCTTTTTGCCCCAAAAAGGAAGAGCTAGGGAGCATCAGATATTTGAGGAAAGAACTTTAGCAACAGAAAGAAATTAAACAAACTAGCAGAAAACAAACTCAGAGGCAAAGCTGGGAGAAGAAAAATTAAAGATTAAAAGTTCACAATGAAGAAACAAGAACATAATGCTATTTTTTAAAAATGGAAATTCAGGGAACCAAAAAAAAAAAAAAGAACTCTTAGACATTAAAATTATAACGAGGGGCTAGAGCGTGGCTCGACGGTTACGGCACTTGCCTGGCATGTGCAAGTACACGAGTTCAAACCCCAGCACCATGTACACAACAAAGTCTCGGAGCAACGAAGGCCACGTGAAAAACTAAATAAAATTGATTCTCTCTTTCTCTCTCTCTTTAAAAAATAAATAAATACATAAAATCATGATGAAATAAGAAAGTCAACACAAGTTTAGACTAAACCTTCTGGAAAGCGGAACAAAAAGATAAACGATGGACAACAGACTTCAGATGTGAGACCAGAAAACAACCCAGGAAGCAAAAAATCTAATAATGAATTCCAGAAGGAGAGAACTGAAAAACAGCTGAAAAAATTACAAAAGAAATAAAGTTAAGCCCAGGTGTAGTGGCACACGCCTATATTCCTTGCTACTCAGGAGGCCAAGGTAGGAGGATCACAAATTCAAGGCCACTCTAGGAAATATAGTGAGACCCCAATCTCAAAAAAAGAAGAAGAAGGGGCTGGAGCAGTGGCTTGGTGGGTAGGGCGCATGGCTGGCACGCGCAAGGCCACGGGTTCAAACCCCAGCATACTCAACGAAACATCAGAGCAATGAAGGCTACATGAAAACCTAAATAAAATTGATTCTGTTGGGCTGGAGAGGTGGCTCAGTGGTTACAGCACTTGCCTGGCATGCATGAGTGCGTGAGTTCAAACCCCAGAACCACGTACACAACGAAGTGTCCAAGGAATGAAAGTCACATGAAAACCTAAATAAAAATTGCTCCTCTCTTTCTCTCACTGTCCCCTATTTTAAAAAAAAATTTTTTTGATTCTCTCTCACTCTCCCTCTTTTTAAAAAAAGAAAAAAGAAATAAAATCTCCAGACATGAAAAACTCTGCCTGTAGGAGTCTAAACAGGTGTCCCTTCTGCCAAGCTCACCTGGAGTTCCACAGCCCCAATTGTCTGTCAATGCAACTGGGACCACCTGGGCAACTCGGCAACTCCAGTGGCTATGCCCTCCTGCTGATATATATGGAGCTTGCAGTCACCAAAAACTCAAAAAATTCTCATCCATGTTGCTGCTAAGCCGCCAGCCTCAGACTGTACCTGAAGAGTTATCATTCTGGTCCCAGATGTGTTCCTTCACTCTTGCTGGTAAATCCTTCCTTACCAGAGCTGGCCCACAGTTTATCAGTCTACTGGGAGCTCCTGAGATCTCAATCCTGTTGCTCTTCCTGGCCTGCATGCAACCCTCAGTAGCCTCCAGAGATACTGATCCAAATCAACGTCAAGGATAAGGTCAAAGGCAGAGATTTTCCACAAGGTCCACAGCCTTGGTGTGTGTGATGAAGTGGAGGGTGAGAAAGAATCAAGAATGAACTCTACGTAGATTTTATAAACTAGTTTATAAACAGGCTAACAAAGTTCCCAGTGGTCCAGGAGAATGTCCTAAATTCCATCAAAGGTCTCACCTAAATCCAAAAATACTGCCTCATATCCAAGATGTAAACTGAAATTGATATACCTTATTCCTAGTAAGTGCTGTCTAGCCACAGAGACAATCATTTCCAAGGTGCTTTTCTAAGCACTCATAGCCTTGTCTGTAGTAATCTGGGGAGCCCAACACCTTCTTCACCTTTTTTTAAAAAATACATTTATCTATCTATTTAATTTATTTTCAAAGAGAGAGAGAGAATTAATTTTATTTTTTCATCTGGTTTTTGTTTTTCCTCCACTTAGTTGGGTATATGCGGGAGATCAAACCTGGGTCCTCCCACATGCCAGGCAACCACTCTAGTGCTCAGCAACATCACCTTTTTGATAAATGGGACACTAGCCATCTCCAGTCTCTGGCCCTTCTGATGCTTTTTTCCAACACATTCTGAAGGCCACCAACCACAGCTCTGCATCCTCGGTACCCCAGACCAGAACTAGCCCAAGGTTAAGAGATGAATCACCCAATGCAAGTTCAGGGCCCTCCTACCATTGTGTGTCCTATTTTTCAACCTCAAAAGAGAGGATGAAAGGAAATGGAACTCAAGGGGTTCCTCCCATTCCCTGCTAATGCCACACTCCTGGCCCTAAGCCCCATACTGTTCCAGCATTTCCTAAAATGTAACAGCCATTTCTCTGCTCCTAAGTTTCTCCACAGGCAGGCACGGTAGTGTATGCTTGTAATGCCAGTGGCTCGGAGGGCTGAGGCAGGAGGATTTCAAGTTCAAGGCCAGCCTCAGCAATTTAGTAAGTCCCTAAGCAATTTAGCAAGTCCCTATCTCAAAATAAAAAATAAAAATGGGCTGGGGAGGGTACTGGAGTGGCGGTTCCGGTGCTTGCCTAGTGAGTACTTGGGTTCAAACCCCAGCACCCACATACACAACTGAGTGTCAGAGCAACAAAAGCCATGTGAAAAACTAAATAAAAATTGATTCTCTCTCTCACTATCCTTCTCTCTTAAAATAGGGAGGCTGGGGATGTGGCTCAGTGGTCAAGGGCCCCTGGGTTTAATCCCTGGTACCAAAATAAATAAGTAAATAAATAAGTCCCTATAAACATCAGCCCTCTTTAGGGTCTGTGGACCATGCTCTACCTCCATCTCTGGTTACAAGTTCTCTCTTCTATTTAACTGCTTTCCAACTCCTTCAACAAGGGGCTTCCCAGGTAGCCCTGTCAGTCTCTATTCACACTCTGCCTCCTCCTTCTCATGGGGAGCACTATCTTTCATATCTAAGAGCTTCCCAACCATCCTGAACTACTGGCTACATAAGAATGTCCCAAGCTGTCTATAATCCTAGCCATCCGAGAGGCTGAGACAAGAGGATCACAAGTTCAAAGCCAGCCTTAGCAACTTAAGGAGGCCCTAAACAACTTAGCAAAACCCTACCTCAAAATAAACTATAAAAAAGGACTGGGGATGTAGCTCAGTGGTTAAGTATTCCTGGGTTGAGTTCAGTCCCTGGTATGGGTGGGGGGGAAGCACATTCCAAGCTAGGCATGGTGGTGAACGCCTATAAGCCCAGAGATTCCAGAGGCTAAGGCTAAGGCAGGAAGATCTCAATCAGCAACTTGGGAGACTGTGTCTCAAATTAAAAAATAAAAAACAGGGGGAAGTTGGAGTGGTGGTTCAGCAGTTTCAGCACTTTCAGCACCTTCAAAGCGTAGAGATGCAGCTTTGAACCCCAGCACCACATACACAGCGAAGTGTTGTAGCAATGAAGGCCAAATGAAAAACTAAATAAAAGTTGATTCTCTCTGTGGGTCTCTCTCACTCACCGTCTTTCTCTCTCTTTAAAAATAAATAAATAAATAAATAAATAAATAAATAAAAACAGTTGGGGATGTGGCTCAGTGGTAAAGCACCCCTAGGTTCAATCCCCAGTAACAAAAAAGAATGTCCCAGGTTCATCTTCTTTCTACTGTGAAATGTTTTTTTGTTTTGTTTTGTTTTTTCAGTGCTGAGGACCGAACTCGAACTCTGGGGCCTTGCGCATGCTAGGCAAGCGCTTTGCCACTGAGCTAAATCACCAACCCTGACTACTGTGAAATTTGGAAAGCTGCTTCTTGAGGATCTAGTGCCCCCATTCTCCCCAACTCCCCAACTGCCAAGCTCTCAAATGATTTATGCCTAATGCCAGCCTTTAGAAACTTTCCCCAATTGGTATTTCTGCATTTAAGGACTCCCTCCTGCCTCTTGGCTCTACCTTTCTTTATTCAAGGTCTCATACTGCCTCCCAACCCCACTGGCCCCTGGAAGGCCCCGCCCTACTTGACATCTTCCTGCTAAGCTAAGCACTTTTCTGACCTCTCAGCCAATCTTCCCTCCCACAGTCATGTGTGAGGGAGCGTCCATCTGAGGACAATGTCTCCACCTGAGGGGTACAGGGAAGAGCATGTGATGGGCAGGTCCTTCCCACACCCCTCTCTGGCCCCACTGAAGCAGCTGCCTCTCCTGGCAGTGACCCAGACCTGGGTGCTATAGGACAGGCCCAGGCTCGTTTTTCTGGTTTTATAGGGATACCACTTGATCTGACTCATCAGCCCTGCAGGCTTTGTTCTTTCATCTTCATTCACTCAGCTAAAAGGTCCTGGGGAGCCAAGGGCTGGGCCCAGGGTCTGTGTACTTTTTTTTTTTAAGCATGTCTTGTTACCTTCTGAGTTACTAAATAATTAAGACTATTCACTCATTCACCCTGACCTTTTTCCAGCAAATGTCAAGGAGCTCTGGTAGGTCAGAAATGCCTCAAGGACAGGAACTCCTGAGCTTTCTCTTATACCCTCCTGGGGCCTGGCAAAAGCAGGGATAGGCATTATAACAATCTTTTTTTTTTTTTTTTTTTTTTTTTTTGCAGGGGTAGTACCAGGGATTGAACCCAGGGGTGCTTTACCACTGAGCCACATCCCCAGCCCTTTTTAAACTTTATTTTGAGACAGGGTCTTGCTAAGTTGCTTAGGGCTTCACTAAATTGCTGAGGCTGGCTCTGAACTTGTAATCCTCCTGCCTCAGCCCCCCAAATTGGTGGGGGGCATGGGCCACTGTGCCCAGTGCTAAAACAATCTTTTATTCCCCAGTACCACAATAAACAAACAAAACACCACCAAAAACTCAGTTTCCTATACACTACTGAACTCCTGAGAGGCAGCTCTCTGCTTGTTCCCCAGTAGAGATCCCTAAGAGCAGTTTTTATATCTAATTTTTTTTTCAGCGCTGGGACTTAAACCCAGGTCTCACATGTGCTAGACAAGTGCTCTTACCACTGAGCCACATCACCAGCCCTTTATTTAAGATTCCTTCCAAAACCCAGTTAACAAGTCTGATTTCCTTTTCTCTGCTAAAGAGACATCAAAAGGGGACTGGACAGTGGCTAAGTGGTTAGAGCCTTTGCCTGGCATGCACAAAGACCTGGGTTCAAACCCCAGTACCACATACACAACTAAGTGTCAGAGAAACAAAGGCCAGATGAATAAATAAACAAAAATTTGTTTTCTCTCTCTTTAAAAAAAAAAAAAAAAGAGAGAGAGAGAGAGGGGCTGGAGCAGTGGTTCAGTGGTTAGAGCCTCTGCCTGGCAAGCACAAGGACCCGGGTTCAAACCCCAGCACCATGTACACAACTAAGTGTTAGAGCAAATAAGGCCATGTGAAAAACTAAATAAAGTTGTTTCTCCCTTTCTCTGTCTCTCTCTCACACTGTCCCTCTCTCTTTAAAAAAAA
>PVKS010053644.1:0-10344 GCA_004027875.1 Aplodontia rufa
GGTAGTTCTTTCTCTGGACTCAGGTATTTTCTTATAATACATACATGGCATTCAGCCAGAGATTTAAAGGACATCCCCTGTAGATCTCAGAAGTTTTCTTTCTGTCCAAATCCTTCTGTTCTGAGTTTGCCACTCCAACTCTTGCTATTGTGGCCTATACAAACTACCAACTCTCTCTTCAGCTGGATAAGACCATTCAGCTAGATTCATTCTCCTTGTACTGTGCTGGAGAATGTCTGACTAGGCAGATAATTAGGGCTCCCCTCATTCGTTTCCCTTCTTCCTGAAATCACTGACCTATGCTATCTGTTGTCTAGTATTTCTCCAGTGTTTTATAGATTTTCTCTCATTTTCTACTCATTCAAAATAGAAGGGTAAATTCAATCATACTCTACATAGGCCTGCAAAATATCTACAATTCTGTGTAGATTTTCCCCACCTTACAATGGTTTGACTTGACAACTTTTCAACTTTAAGATGGCAAAAAAGCAACACGCATTTAGGAGAGATGTGCTTTGAAATTTGAATTTTAAATTTTGATCTTTTCCCAAGCTAGCAGCATTCAGTAAGATATTCTCTCAATGCTGGGCAATTGGGAAAGCAATTGATGTTCTGTAGTGCATTGTGTTGTTAAATTATAGTGTTCAGTAGATTAGTTGTATTAAATGCAGTTTTTACTGATGACATTTTCAATTTGCAATGAGTTTTTTGGGACATAAATCCATTGTAGGCCTAGGAGAAACTGTATTTGTAAACACTGATTAGAAAGTACTATAAAGAGTAAAGTGAAGCCAGGCATGCTGATGCACACCTATAATCCCAGCAATTTGGGAAGCTGAGACTGATGGATCGCAAGTTTGAGGTCAGTCTCAGCAATTTATCAAGACCCTATTTTAAAGAAAAGGGACTGGGGATGTAGCACAGTAGTAAAGTACCCCTGGGTTCAATTGCCAGTAACAAAAATTAAAAAGAAATAAAATGAAAAATGAGTAGTGCCTGAGCCACATGAAGTGTATCTTTTGAGTCAATATCTGCCTTTATTTACTGTTTCTGAATCTTTCATATTTCATGTTTTATATTTGTTTTTCATGGAAGAACTATTCTAAATCAAGTTTAGGTGAAAGATCTACTAGAAGTGGCAAAGACAAGGCTTTGGGGTCGTGCAAACTCATATCCAATCCTAATTTCACACTCTCGAGTGACATAGCCTATGACTACTTAATATCTATAAGTCTCCTTTTTTTTTTGAGAGAAGGACAGTGAGAGAGAGAGAGAGAGAGAGAGAGAGAATCAATTTTTATTGAGTTTTTCACATGGTTTTCATTGCTCTGACACTTAGTTGTGTACGTGGGTGCTGGGGTTTGAACTCATGTACTTGCGCATTGCAGGGGCAAGCACTGTAACCACCGAACTCCCGCTGCAGCCCTAAATCTCCCTTTTAAAAACAGAATCAAACACAAGAACTCCAAATGTTTATTGTGAGGATTAAATGTCTACCTCCTCTTTACAAATTTTATGGAGATGCCTTATTCTGAGATCCACAATCTGATTATATGTAAAGAATTACATGCAAATTTCTTAGTGAGAGTCACCCAAGGGTGGGCACCAAATAAATCCCCTTATGCTTTTCCTTTCCCTCAAAATAATAGGAAATTCATTGTATTGGAAATTAAAGGGAATTGAAGTTCCAATCTCTGCCAACCTCCTAAACCTCAGGAGATTTTTCCAGGTACTTTTTTGTGTGAAGGGATAGACCAGATTAACCTAGTACAAAAAGGTTAGCAATCCACGTCTTGAATATGAGAGTCCAAAAGTGCAATGATGAATTAGTCCATTTTTCATTTTGACAGGCTTTCTGCATATACTTTTTAAACTTTTCTTCCAGACATCTAGCATATGATTCTGTTTATTGTTGAGCCAATATTTCTCATACCTTTTATTCTTGTCTAGCTCCTCCTATTATCATATCCTTCACTGGACTTCCCCAAAGATTCATTTGTGATGCTTGTCCAATATTTTCACATATGGGCTTTAAATCTGCTTTTAAAAACTCCCACTAATTCCATATAGTCATCTTTTATCAGAGCTTTATTCTTTGAATTCTCATTGCTTTCACCATTACCATGCTTTCGTTCCAACTGCAAAGTCTCATATATTCTCTACTAATATTCTCTTGTTTAAATTCTCACATTACCCATTCCTGATAGTTACCCCTATTTAAGCTCACTCATAGGAAATTCGGTCTTGCATGAGGTATTTTTTGGTGAAATGGTCATACAGATTTGCTGACCAAAAGTCTGAATTTGAATCCCTGTTCAGCACAATGTAGACTAGATTTTCTCAAATATTCATTTGTGATTCTTGTACAATATTCTTAAACCTCCTTTGGCTTAATTTACTCATATGTAAAATAAGCATAAGAATATTGAACTCAGAGTTCTTATAAAAATTTAAACTAGGTAAATCTCTGATGTTCTTAGCAAAGTCATTGGCACGTAGAAGATATTCAATGACTATTAGCTTGCTTCCATACTGTATATAGAAATATCTATATCTATATCTATCTCTAGATATAGATATAGATATAGATATAGATATAAACTAAGTCCCAAAAATTCTTCTTGGACTTTTCTTCAGGTTTTTCCTTTTCAGTTTTTGCTAGCAAGTACTATCCCTTCTGCACAAGTCTGTTAAGAGTCAATAGATCTGTAAGTAACAGTATGCATGTATATCAGTTAACATGTATTTGACTATAAGAAAAACGATTCAATGTTAAATAATAAAGAAATGAATTAGTATATATAAGAAAAGACCATACATAGTTTAGGCTTCTGGGGTGGTGGGTTAAGCAACTGATTTCCATATCTCTTTTCCTCCAAGAACAGTATTAGTTTCATCCCAAGATAGCTCCCCTGGTGTCAGAAATTGGGGTCATATACATTTTCTTGACCAACGAGAAAGAGAAATTTTTTTCTCTTGTATATTAATTGACCTCAGGAAAGCATTTATTCTCATCTGATTATCCAGATCTAGGTAATAATTCCCTTGTCTTAAGGAACTACTGATTGGCAAGAGAAGATCAGGTTTCTCTTTTCCAGTTTGTGGCCCTCCCAATCCCAAACACTACCATGGGCTTGAGCAGATGAAAACTCCTGACTCTGAACTGTATCTATACAGTGGAGGAAGGGTGGAAGGAATGTTAGGAGTGGGTCACAATGTTTACTGTTGATCTGCATGGAGGCAGGGTCTGGTTTCTATGCCTTTTTCTTATGAACTGCATTCTTGATTCTGTAACCATAATTAACATGTATATGGAATCCAATGAATGCTTGTTAAGTGACTATTGACTATTGGCTTTGAATAACTCCTTATTTTTTGGAATTATATTGTCTCACAAACCAAATATAATAAATAAGTGTTGAATAAATCCCCCATCACAACCTCTAATTGTATGTTTGCAATCTTTCTACTTATTGAAGCTCACTTTCTTCCTCATCTCTAACTTCTCTTTGTTTCCCATTACATACTAAGATGGAATCCTAACTTGATCGAGGTCAATGAATATTTTACATGTTTTGCTTTTGTGCATTACCAAACTTGGAATGATTTTTCTTCCCCTGAAAATGTTTATCCCTGAAGGTTTCCAAGATCAATCTTTCCCAGCTCTGGACACTGAATCCCAGCAAAACCTCTACATTCTGGCTCATTCCCTTTATCTTTTATAATATCTACAGATATGTTTCATCTTTTCTTTCTTATTCAACCAATCATAAGCACTAAAAAACTGTGTCTATTCTAGCCAATGTATGCCCAATGCAAGATACATTATACAGTAGACTTTGGCAGAAAATTAATGTTTGGGTGGCACAATGATTACTGAGAAAAATATATTATTAATAAGGCAAATGCTATTGTTTTAATGTCAATTACACATAACATTCAAACTCTAAGATATATCTGATAGACATGAATAACTGCTTTGCTTTCAGTTTCTCATTTTTCCATTCTCAAATATTCTGATTTAGAACTTACATTGTAGTATAAAGTCTGCATTTTTACCATATATCAAGATGATTTTGATGAGCATTAATATTTGGCTGAATGGATAGCATTCAGTCATTCTCTTAGTTTTCCTTTAATACATGGATAAAGAAGGAAGACTTACCAGGCACAGCAGTGCCTACCTGTAGTCCTAGTGGTTTGGGAGGCTGAGACAGGAGGATCACAAGTTCAAACCCAGCCTCTGCAGCTAAATGAGGCCCTAAGCAACTTAGCAAGACCCTGTCTCCAAATAGAAAATAAAAAAGGCTGGGGATGGACTGGAGTGGTGCTCAGTGATTATGGAGCTTGACTCACATTCACAGAGATGCAGGTTCACACCCAGCACCACATACACAATGAAGTGTCAGAGCAATGAAAGCCACATGAAAAACTAAATAAATTTGATTCTCTCTCTCTCTCTCAAAAAAAGGGCTGGAGTTGGGGCTCAGTGGTTAAGCACCCCTGGATTCAATCTTTAGTACCAAAAAGAAAAAAGAAAGAAAGAAAGAAAAAGAAAAAGAGAGGGAAGAAGGAGGAGGAAAAGGAGAAGGACTTAACATCCAATGCTAAGAATGAGCAAATGAATGTCCTTAATACTATGAGTAATAGTTAAATAGAATCACCTAGTATTAAAAATGCATTTTAAAATGGATGGGCATGAGTAGGTAAGGGGAAGAGAAGACAAAAAATGGAACCAGATAAAAAGGTTGAGTTTTGATTGTGAAGGACTTTGAATGCTTGTTCATAGGAGCTTGGATTCTCTAAAGACCAAGGGGATCCTTGGGAAGTGTCTGGGCAGGGAATAACAACACAATTTGTGTCATGGAAAGCTGACTCTGTGTGATGGAGTAGCCAGAAAAGGATAGCAGGAGACACAGAGCAGATCACACAGGATCAAAAACCACAGGTGGTTTCCTCATGACTCGCAAGGGGGGAGGCCCCCAAGGCTTGAAGGCTGCTCTACTATGAGTCAGTGTGAGGCAACTTCGAGCGACTACCTGTGGTTCCAGCTGAGTCAGGGCAATTCATCTCTGTGGGGCAGTTGACTGCACAATTCAGAAAACAGTTCTCAAACATGAGATAGAAAAGATATAAAATTCAAAGGCAGCCTAGGAACAGGTTTGTTGTTTGTTTTTTTGTTTTGTTCTTTTTGATTTTTTGTGGGGGTACCATGGATTCAACCTGAGGTGGTTAGTCACTGAGTCACATCCCCAGCTCCTTTTATTTTTTATTTTGAGAAAGGGTTTCCCTAAGTTGCTTAGGGCCTCACCAACTTATTGAGGCTAGCCTCAAACTTGAGATCCTCCTGTGTCAGCCTCCAAAGCCATTGTTTTTTTTTTTCACTCATTATTATAATGATGGAAATTTTAGCCTAAGCCCAATAATTTAAAAGAAATAGCAAAAAGTGTTACATTAACAATGTCATTAGTATAAATGTTAAAGAGAAGAATGCTGATACAAAGAAAGAATGGCTAAGACATATCATTTAAAGTTAGAACTTCAACGGCAGTAGAGTCGATGTCCCCAGAGCTAGCAGAGTCTGGGGTCAGTGCAAGGAAAACCCTGGTGTTCTAGAGAGTGGAGGAAACAGGCCATGGAGGGTGGCCAGAGAAGCAGGCTTTCCCCTTAGAATGAAAATGCTCTCTGCCTTTGCCACATGTTTCCTTTGACATTTCTCTTTTATCATGTTTCCAAAGACTCCACTCGATGGACAAAATGCTAGCTGGTAAAATAGGAGACACTGGACTTAGTTCTTTCTTTTGGAGAGGGCCCAAGGAATGAGGAGACTTGGTTCTGTGCCCAGAAAGAAGTCAACCTGAAGAGCCAAAAGTTATCAGGAAGACAGAGGCTATTAAATGGGAATTATGCTATTTTTCTGTCCTCTTTAATACTAAAGACAATCTTTCAAATTCTGTATAACTCAAGCTGGTGTAGGCTATTTCTCATTCTCTTCTCCCAACCCTTGCTCCCCAATTTTGGACTTCACCCCAGCCTCACTTGAGGTTACACACATGGTCTTACCAACACTCTGTTTTCAGCTTTCCAATGGGGAAGGACAGACTAAAAAGAAAAAGACCTATGAATTGCTCAGTCTTTCCCTTCTTATTCTACAGCATCATTTTGAACATGCCCAGTGACTGGCTGATGGGAAAGAAGCAAGAAGACAGAGAGGAGGTTCTTTTTAAAAAGCTATTGGTGTATTATAAATATACGTAATAGTGAGATTTGTTGGCATATTGGTACACACATGAAACATAATTTGCACAATTCCGTTTCCCAGTGCCTCTCCCTCTCCCTCTCCCTCTTCCCACTGATCTCTTTTCTTTACTGATCTCAATTCTATTTTCATAAGAACCCCCTGCCGTCTTTTCCTTGTCCTCTCACTGGCTTCCAAATAGGAAAACATCAGACCCTTGACTTTCTGAGTTTGGCCTATCTTCTTTAACATGATGTTCTGTTTTCCTGAAAATGACATAATTTTGACCTTCTTTAAGACTGAGGAGAATTTCATTGCTGGGCTGGAGAGGTGGCTCAGCAGTAGAGGCCTTGGCTGCATGCACCAGGACGCGGTTTGAAATCCACATACACGACTAAGTGCTGGAAAAGCAAAAATCAGACGAAAAATAAATAAAGTTGACTCTTTCTGACTTTCTCTTCTCTTTAAAAAAAAAGAAAGAAAAAAATCCATATTGTGCATATGTACCACATTTTCTTGGTCCCTTTATCTATTGACAGACATCTCGGCTGGTTCTGTAACTTGGCTACTGATAACTGCACTGCTATAAACGTGGTATGTGTGTATTGCTGTAGTATCTGACTTCAATTCTTTTTTTAAAAAAGAGAATGAGAGAGAAAAAAGACAGAATCAATTTTATTTATTTTTTCCTCTGGTTTTAGTTTTCTCTGCTTGGGGTTCAATCCCTGGTCCTCATACACACCAGGTAACCACTATAGCACTGAGCCACGGCTCCAGCCCCGGACTTCAATTCTTTTCATAAATACTGAGGAGTGGTGTGGCTGGGTGTGGGTCATGGTGTGGTCCTAGTCCTCATCTTTTGAGGAAATTTCATGCTGATGCCCACAGGGGCTGTGCTCATTTACAGTGCCAACCGTGTGCAAGTGTTCCTTTCCCTTGCATCTTGAGAGAGTTCTTTCGCCATGTGCTTCTTCGAACACCATTGCTTTCTTTCCGGGTTCAAACCATGTTCTGTTCTAAAGGAAGGTGTGTTCTCTTGGGATTGCCAGTCCCCTGGCTTACTCAGGCGGAGACACAACATGTTCACATTGCATTCTGTGTCTCATTGGATTCTCCTGTGTTGTGAGTCCCCTGCAACTGTCACTCTTGGGGAAGCAGGGATCAACTGCACGTGTATTGAGCATACACCCAATCTCCCATGTATACTCAATTATCTCTTTAGGCAAGTCTAACGAGACATAAGTTCACAAATAAAATTATCAAGAATTTCAAGACAGGGACTGGAGTGGTGACTCATCGGTTACAGTGTGTGCCTGGTATACATGAGGCCTCGGGTTCAAACCCCAGCACCATGTACACAACGAAGTGTTGGAGCAATGAAAGCCACATGAAAAATTAAGAAAACAAAACAAAACTAATTCTCTCTCTCCCTCTCTCTCTCACTATCCCTCTTTCTTTGAAAAAAAAAAAAGAATTTTAAGGCACTGACCGCAGAACATCAACCCAAAAGTGGGGCCCTTCTGATGCAGGGTGCTGTGCACCAGGGATGTGGCCATTCCTCCTTACCCCTGCCAGCCTGACTCCACTTACCTCCCTGGGATTGAGAGGCAGAGAAATCTTGCCTCGCCTTTTCTCCCCTAACCCCATGATTCTTCCCTTCTTTCTTCTTTTCCACTCATCACCCCCGAATCCAGCTCCTCTTGTACTGATTATCTTTCTGTTCCATCTCTACCCATGAAAATGAGTTTGGATCCAGGGAAAGGTCCTCGCTCCAATATACATTTCAGTTTATTTATGAACTGTGAATGTGTGTGTCGCTCAGGTGTAGACGCCACAAATATAAACATAGTTTATATTTATTTACAAACTGTATAGTATATTATACATTTTAGTTTGAGAAGTAGCAAGTCTAGTATGTTGAGGATGATGAGTGTTTCGTGATGTTTTTGGAGTGTATGCTGTGTTTGGAATCACTTCTATCAAAATAGGTAACCGGGTGCCACAGAAGTTTTTAAATCGGAAAAGACATTTAAAAAAAATAGGAAATGTTTCATTTTAGGAAAGTCCTTCTGGCATATACCATGAACTTAAATTGGAAGAATCTGGAATAAATCATGAAGACAATTTAAAACCGAGTCATTGTTACAGCAGTTTATAAAATGACAGAGCTGCCCAAGACTCCAGTCCTGAATGAGACTATGATTCCCTTATTTTAAGAGTCAAGACGGCTTTGAAGGTTAGCTTCAGAAACTGGGGTGGGAAATATTTTCTAATTACAAGTGGTAGGTTGCAGAAAGGAGACAGAGGCAGGTGATGGAAGGTTGAACCTTTTCTAAGAGCTTGGAGAAGAGGATGCTTGAAGCAATAGCCTTGGTCTTCACACTAATCAGCTGGCAGCCATGGTCCTCAGGAGTCTGCTTGAGCTTGGGCGTGGCCTTGCGAAGCCTAAGTCCAGTCTATCACCACCCCACTTCCAGGATGGGCTTTTCTGGGGTGCTTCCACACTCCAGTCTGGCTCAATCTAAAGATGTGAGGAAGTAGGAAGAGAAAGCCACATCACCCCTGCAAAATCCGTGCATACTTCTTACAAGCTCATTTTCCTGAATTAACAGAATTCTTTATTCCATTCCATTAGAATTGGAAGAAATCCTACAGATAGCAGAATCTTATCTATGTAAATTCTGATAATCTACTTAGGTTTTTTGTTTTGGTGTTTGACTTATTTTGGAGTTTTTGTTTTATCAGGGTTTTTTGTTGTTGTTGTTCTGGTTTTGGTTTTCTGTTTGTTTTTCTTATCTTCAGATAACAATTCAGGAGTTCAAGGAGATTTCTTGGGATAGTTACCCATATTCAGTTTAGGAAATTGCTTTTTATTTGAATTAAAAGCACATGTGGATATATGTGGGCACTGTTGAGCTCTTATACCATAGGTTCAGATTTTAAGAAAGTCTAGGTAGTTTGTCTTAAAGTTGGGATGAATCAAAACAAAACTGTGAACACTTCCCTTTCCTCTTATGTCATTCTTTCTTGTTGTTAGCATAGTGTAAAAACTGCTGGAGAAATATTATATGCCTGCTACCTCTTTGGAAACTCCCCGCTGCAAATTCCAGGCTAACAATTTACAATTAATAAACACAAATACATTGAACTGAAAGGTATAATGTTTTTAACCTTACTTATAAAATAAATCCAAGCCTCTCTTTGTAATTGGATAATGTAAAAATATCGAAAAGTTCTATTAAAAAGTTCTACACATTTAGATAGGCACAAAATTTTCTTTCCTCAAGATGCTGATATTCTCAAAGTTAGAAGTAAAATAAAAGATACAGCAAAGTGAAATTTTATTATCACTATTATAATTTATCATCATCCTCAATTTCATGGAAAAATGAAATGCACATATTTTTATGAAGAGTTTCCTAAACTATACCCCAAAGATACTCCAACTCCAGGCTGATGTTAGAGGTTAGATAGTATTTACAATTATTTCAGAGTCAATTCTATTCAAATATTTCAAAATCCTTTCCCACTGGCTTTATAAAAGTAGTTGCAAGATACCAACTGGAGTGCATCTAAAGTCTTGTGTATGGTTATTTGACAAGTAGGATAAAAATCCAGTAGAAAAGTAAAACATTTCCATCACCATCCACAACTCAGGCATCAGTACGCAACTCACACACCAGGCTGACTATTTTCATACTTTGCAATATGCTTCTGAAATTTCCTTATTTTACCTTATCAGCACAGCCTCCAGCTAAGTTCCTTCCAGGTTTTTAAGGATCGCTGAGCTGACAGGCATTTACTCCACCTCTGCAAGAGCCCTGGTCTCTAATTGACAAGAATGACGACACATTTCATTCTCCCTGCGCTCGCTCTAGCTCCGGCTTTCACTCTCACTCTTTCTTTAATGAAGCAGCAGCCCCTAAACTTGATCTCATATGGTCCTGCTTGAGCAAAGAAAGGGGAAAAATTAAAATCAGTTGTCACTAATTAGAGGAAAATTGTACATAAACAATCGGAAGGTCTTCTCATAAGTGCGCCTGCCATTTCAACGGAGGCCTTAATTGCCTGCTGGGCCCAGAGGGTTATGTGCTTTTTTTAATCTC
>PVKS010053645.1:0-10355 GCA_004027875.1 Aplodontia rufa
TAGAATCTCATTTGGTAGTTCCCTAAATTCAACTGAATAGAGATTTACATCTCCACTTTACAGGTAAAGAAACTGAAGCTTGCCAAAACAAACTGAATCTGACATCACACTGCAGATTCCAGCAGGGCCACAAGCTGAGTCTGCCTGCCCCTGAGTCTGCATTCTTACCATGACATCACTGACAAGAAAGCTCAACACACAATTCTTTTTCAAAGTTACTTTTCATTACTGTTTGTGTGGCGAAGAGCCGAACTCAGCCTTTGACCTGCAGCATCTGTTGCTCCCTGAGGCTGTCACATGCAGATAAGAAAACCAAAGGAGTTGAAAACTAAAAGACCAAGTCAGCCATTCCCAAGGACATTCTGATACGAGCAGGTGAGGAACATCCTCAGGGCAGGGAGCATGTGGGTCTGAATTTGTAAACAGTCACCCATATGCAGAGGCTGAGCCTCGGCCACCTGATGCAGAAGGTGGGTTCCTGCTATTCCTTTGCATGTCTAAGACTTGACTTACCCTTGTATGTCTAATGAAGCTGGTCAGTAATCACTGCCAATACTACTTCACAAATTAAGAATAGTCCCCTTGGTGACAAGGTGAACTCTAGCGTAGATACACCTCTTCCTAGCCACATGATCTTGGGCGCCATGCTTCCTCTTCCACAGCCAGTTTCCTCAGATGTCAAATGCGCATGGAAGTCCAAGTCCCAGTGACCTTCAATACCCATCATGGAACAAGTGAGGAAAGCACATGGGGACATTTTGTTATCTGTTAAAGGGCAGTTGTATCACTGACGTGAGTCACCATTACGTATTTAGTACTTTTTTGTGGATTAAAACACTCTTGATTTGAAATTTTTAAAAAGTGAATAGAAAGAAATAAAGCCATACATTGACTGAAAAATCTTGCATGAATTCATTTTTAAAAAAAAAATTTTTATATAATATTATGTGAAAAATGGAAATTTCAAGCTCTGTCTCAGTATTTCTAATTGAGCTTGAAGGCAGCTTCCTGAAATAAGAATTGGCTCCTTCATCTGTTGGCTACAACTAGAGTATGCAACTCAAAAGAGACAGCCCGTGGTTACAGAAACTAGAAAAATAAAAGTTCCAAAAAATTACCTATAGTAGCTTCCAGTTTTTCTTGGATTATTACTTGATGTTTTGTGGGAAAAATAAAATAAAATACCTATAGCAGCTTCCAGTTTTTCTTCAGCTATTAGTTGATGGATGTTCTGCAGGATTTTCAATATTTTCTTATTAAAAATAGCTTCAGAAGACTGAGGGTATAGCTCAGGGGTAGAGCACTTGCCTAGCTGGCGTTCAGTCCCTAACATCACATAGAAAAAATAAATCCTTACCCAAAAATATCTGCAGAATTACACAAAGCATCACTCAAGTAGAGTTGATACCACCCAAATGGTGGGAAGGGGAGAAGAGAAGGAAAGCCAAGGGTAAAGTCAATCACATATTCTCCTTTTGTCCAATAAACAATGCTGTATGTGAGTGAGGGTTTCAATGAGATGAATTGGAACCTGGGTTCTACGGGGAACCTTGACCATTGGGTAGGGTGGGACATCCACCTCATGGGCACGTCTGGAAGGTGGAAGAGCATCACGGGAGTACCACGAGAAAAGGGTGATAGCTTTCTATTTTGTGATCCTTTCATGATATTGTGAGCTGAGAAGTTAATCTTGTCAACTCATGTATGACAATAATTACCTAAATACAGTTTGATATTAAAAAAACCAGAGAGTCCACCTGTTGATAAAACACATGATAAATATAAATTGCCTAATATGTTTATACCAAATAATTTGTCTACAATATGTATTTTTTAAATATATATGCAAATTTCAAATCAATAACAGTAAACTCAGTCTTAAAATATATCCATTTTCCCTACTGTCATAAAACTACCATTTAGATTTAATACATACTTCTTTAACATGAAATGTACATTTGCTAGCACTCAGAAATGTTCAGATAGCACATTTTATTTCAAAACTCCAAAATATTCTTGGCCATAATATTTGATTTCATAATTATAAATTAATATACTGATATAGTTTAAGATTAGTTATGATTGCTTTTTTGGAGACCCCTATGATATTTATCACTTGTTACTTCCTTAACCAAATAGTCTTCATTGAGTGAGTACCCATGTTAACAAACATGTCACAAATGTTTTTTGTCCACTAGACTGTGACATAATGGGAACCCATGGAGAGGCTCTCATTTGGAAGTCCACTTCCTGTTTCTGACAGTTGACAGCAGAGAAGACCCTTAGACTTAAGGGTGGGAAGTAGAAGAGAAGGGACTGAGATCAAGATGCAAAATTCTCATCTCCACCTCCCGACAGGGGTATCCAAGTAGATGAATAAGAGGGTTAGCAGATTCACAGCCCACTGAAGAAGGCCAAGGTCAGATCTTAAGAGACTAAAGTGTCAGCTCACCCCAGACAGTTAGGGAGTTTGGGAGCCATGTACAGGAAGACTTTGTTTCTGGGAGTTCACAGGGGAAGTGTGTTTTTGTTTCTTTGGTTTTTTTTTTGTTGTTGTTGTTGTTTGTTTTTTGTTTTTTGTTCGAGTTTGTTTGTTTTGCAATACCGGAAATTGGACCCAAGGCCTTGCACACTGAACGACATCCCCAGACTTTTTGGATTTTTGAGATGGTCTCATTAAGTTGCCCAGGCAGGACTTGAATTTGTGGTCCTCCTGCCTCTGCCTCCCCAGTAACTGGGATTGTAGGCTTGAGCCTCTGTACCTGCTAAGGAGGAAGTTCTTAGCTGCTCACCATATGGTATGAAGACCATTGCCCTCTGCCACCCTCCCTCACAGTCCCTTTCACTTGCTACCTCTTGGAGTTCCCCAGTTCAGTGACCTTCCTCAGACTCTGAGGTTGACACTGCTCTGCCCTGCTAAATACCACATGAAGAAACACAATGAGCCCCACTCCTGGTAACCCACTTGGAGAACTGAGCATGCCACCTGGCTATCACAGAGAAGGGAGAAGGTCAGGAAGAGCTAACTGGCCTCTTCTGAGTCTCTCATTGTGCTTTAGAAAGTATGGAGGAGAGTCAAAGAGGAAGAGGAGAAAGCATCCACTTGTAAGTGTTCATTGTCAACGATGATGACTAAAGCAGAAATCGGGTTCCTTTCTGGCTGTTTGTTGTTGTTTTACCTCCTTCAGAACACCCAAATGCCAATCATAATCGTCACCACCACCACTCTTACCCAACCACCATCATCATCATCACTGTCATCACCAACACAACTCATGTTTACTGAGGACTTATATGCTGGATCGTATTTAAGCACTTTTAAATTTGAATCCTTATAAAAGCCCATGAGGGAGGTACTGCTACCCCTATTACACAAATGAAGAAAGTTGAGGTTGTTTGCCCAGTTAATAAGGTGGAGAGTGAGGATCCCAAATCCAATATTCTGAGTCCAGAGTTCACAAGCTACACCACTGTATTATGTTGTCTTTTACAAAATACAAAAGGATTTTGACTCTCTGATTGCTTTTATTTTTGCTTCCTTTAAAAAATATTTCCTTATTTACTATAATGCCCAATAGAACTGAGACTTTATTTTTCCATCTTATTATTGCCATTATTTTAGCAATTTTAGATATAATGTCCATCATCCTTAGCAACAGAGTTTCTGTATTTGGTGGGAGAAATCACTCTAATGTTACTCAAATATAAAACACGTGCTCTTATTTTTCTTGGAGAGAAGTGAAGTTATGATAAACCCGGATGTAGATGCCACAACCCATCTTATTAAGTTCTGTAATATAAATGGAATGTGTGTTTAGGATGACTGTATCCCTACAGAATTAGAGAACATTTTATCTCCCTTAATATGAATGGGAGCGGCTTGGTTGAACTAGCACATGAGATGTTATTTAAGACTAGATGACCCAGCATTTGGAGGACTGAGCTCATCACCCTGGTAGTGGTGAAAGTTTTCCCTAGAAGGAAATGGACATCTCCACTGTGGGTCATTCTGTGCTAGGAAGGGAGCACACCAGGACAATGAGGAGAGAGGCCTGGGACACTTGGGGGAGGAAGGGTCAAACTTCTGGGAACAAGGCAGGGCTCTGAGATGGGTACATAGGAATTCAGAGATCAGAAGTTGGCCAGTGAACCCCAAGTGCCACCTTTTGTGGGATTAACCATGATCTCTCCATTATTATTGGACTATCCCTCTACTTTCAGTTTACATCTAGGATGTGGTCTTAACTGTGTTTAGACATTTGAAAAACAGGCTGATGTTAATGATAGAAGCCAGAATTGGCCACCAGGGCTTTGGAAAAGCATGTGGCTGGGAGGCAGGGCCAAGGACAATGACAAGGACATGTCAGTATGCTTTTGGGAGTTCCCGTATGAAGAAGTATGTCTCAGTTGAGAGAGAGGCTTAGACTTTGCAAGTATGGACATTAAAGGCAATAAATCACAGGTTTAAGGGTCTGAATATGAATCTCAGTTGTGCTGAAATAATTTACACAGCTGAACAATAGCAGAAAAATCAGCTCAATACGTATAGAAGATGCGATGCTTCATTTTCTAATTGAGCACTTATCGACTTAAGAAACAAACTTACTTTCTATTAACAAAGAAAATTCTATGGATTCTCACTGTTATGTGTTATAAAAATGTTTCCAAAGTGTACAAAAATATACATCTAGGGAATAAGTATTTATCTTTATAGTTCTTATACCATAAACCAAAATATTTCAAAACTAACACAAGCAAAATTTTAAAAGCACTCTAATTCACAATAGCATTTTAATGTAACCAGTAGTGTTATTTGGTAAAACTAAATAACTAAAAGGGGATTTAAGAGTAGAATACAATGGATTTAGTTCCGGTTTCACATTAATTTCATTCCAGAATGTTGACCTCAGAAGCAATGTAGTGAGTACTTATTAGGACAAGTATAATATAAACAATTGAAAAATTCCAAGACAAACTGTTTTCTAGTTCAAAAAAGAATGCTGCCACTAAGCAAACCTCAAATGTCAATTTTGATGATCTAACCACTGGATAACCATAGAAAGCTGCCTCATATACGCAATGATGAGGCTTCATTGATGGAATTTTTGAAACCTGTGTTTCATGGGAATGTAACACAACATACAATGGGGTGAAGCAGAAACGGAACATTTTCCATTGTGCGTTTCCTCCTCCGTTGCTGCAAGCTGGTATGAACAAAGAGGCAATCTGGGATACACAACCGCTCACTACCTACGTGAATGTATGACTCACAGCTCAGTGCTGGTGTGGCATGCTTCCATCACGGTGGGCATGTGCTAGCTTAATTCTCCACCCTTGTTTTAATTTTTCTTACTGCCAGAATCTTCATTCAAATAGTGTGCTGTGTTATTATCTTCTGTTGACGTAAATACGAACAGAAAACGAAATTGTAAATGCAAGCACTAAAATTATGTAGTTGTCTACGTGCTCATCCAGATAAGTAAGTAGAGATTTGATATATTAAAGATTGTCATCAAAATGATAACCTTCCAAATACATATGTCAGCACAATCCAGAAAGCCTCAGGGATATATCCCTGGACTCTCATTTGAGATCCAGAGGAATACTTTGGTAGCCAGGACTGTTCCCCCTTGGATGAAGTACAAGGTAACAGATATGAAATATAGGGCTGCTCGGGCTTTGCCACCACCTGGTCTAGGTGAACTCTTTGCCACCTCAGATTCCTTGAAGAGGATTCCACCTGTCCCAAATGTCTCTCCTGAATAAACAAGTTCTTAAGCTACTGTGTGGTATCAACCATTTTCTTCTTTTCATTATGGCCACACCTTTTCCTAGCAATAGAGTTCAGGATGGAATTGTGGTGGTTTTAGAACATTTTCTCAAATACTTTGACATTTCTCACATCAAGAATGGGTCTGCATCCCCTGCCCTTGAATTTTCCTTCTTCTTTGCATGACTGATAAGCTTTGATTGGATGCCAGGCATTGTGAATTTAACTTATTTGGTGCTGGATATTTTTGTAATCCTATAAATATTCTTGGACTTTCTTCTGGGTCACAGTTGGATTGTTTGAAAACAGTTTGATCTTTTCAGGTAGCTCTGCTAGCAGGACCAAAGCCGCATGTAGTCTAGAGCTAATTATTCCCCACTCTGGAGGCAAGATCTTTCTGAATAATATACATGGTACCACGTGAATTATGAAGTTTTCCAGTCTGGCTGGTAAAATAGGCACTGTCCTGGCTTGGTTGGTGTGTGCGTATTGCTCCTTCTTGTCCCTTCACATAATTCCTTCCCAGCTAACCTCCTCATACATTGAGTGGTCAGGGACTCTACAGATGTCCAAGGTTCTCCCTCTAGGTAGCTCTTTCCTACCCACTAGTCTGCCCTTTGAAAATGAGCCTTCTCCAGATTCCCAACTCGGTCTTCTCAACTTAGGTGGGGGGACATCCACTGGGCTCTTCCTGGGCCCCTGTGTCACACTGGATCAGCCAGGGTGGTCTAGTTTAGTCCTTCAATATCTGGTGACAATTTAAACTCACAGACTGTTTCCAGCAAGAGTGAGCAGAGGGAATCCTTCTATCCTTTAATCAAATGATAAACTAAGTGAGACAAAGAGTTTCTGAATGAATCTGTTTATGGAAATGCACACAGAAGTAGAACAAGCCAAAGGAATATATGAAAATATAGGCAAAAAAGGTAAAAGAAAATTACCTGAGCAAAGTTGCTAGTAACAAACCAAACACTGCGTCCATGGACGAAACTGTCCAAGTGGTCAGGAGACCAGTACCTTCAAGTGGCACTTGAACAGGTCCAGAACGCCAGCAAGCTACCAATGCCAATGATAAAGTCAAAGGACTGTTCACTTGGGCAGAGCTGATGGTACTCACAGAGTAGAGTCACAGGGAGGTATATTTCAAATATACCTATATAACTATAATGCACCAATTTAAAAAATAAAAGAAAGACCAATAGAGGAAAGGAAGAGAACCAGGGGAGGGAAAAAATAAGTATCAGGGATTGAAATAGAGTACACTATGTCATATGCATTTATGAGTATGTCAAAATGAACCCCACTATTATGTGTATCAAATGACAGTCTAAAGGAACTGGTATTTATAGTCCTAGGTGATAATTTTGGAGAGAAAAGTCCTAGACACTAACTACCTCATTTGCATATGGCACACAGTTGTCAATGTGACTATCAGCCAGACAGCTGTCAAGGGCTACTGTCAGTCATTCACTTGGCTCAGTCACACCTTGTGCTGCGGGAGTAAGCTCATGCTGGAGTTAGTGGTGACAAAGTAGAATCACACTGATTGTAATAAAACATCAATCTGTTTAGATTCACAAGAATCTTGTCACAGAGAAGCACACATCAAGACATCCTCCCTGGAAAGGTCACCTGGAAACTCTCCAAGCACTTCTTGGGACAAGGATCTCACCTAAATTGTTTCCACCTCTCAGGGGTTACCGCTCTTCATTATCTGCTGTTCTATGTCTTAAAAAATGTGATTACATCTAATTTGTCAGATTTTTAAAGTTATTTCAAGCAGATAATTTCAGTCCTTATTACTTTGTCATGATCATGGCCAGATGTAGAACTTTATAAATCATTTTGAAAAGTGGTAATATCAATCTACATTTCTGACCACTCCATATTGGAGTTATTTCTTTGCTACATCCTCAACAACTCTTGTTTTTGGTTTTTTTTCCAAACGTTTTTACTTTTTAAGGGTTAAAATAGACCCTACATGGGATTTAACATGCTTTTCCTCTCAGAGTGATCCAAAGTTAAAAGAAGAAGAACAATATTTAATCAAAAGGAATGAATCTCTAATCATGGAATTTCAGGCAGTGTGTTAATAGATGGGGAATATGCCAGAATGAGGGGAATTTATTCCAATAACCTTTGCTGTTAGAGTATTTCTACCTGTTTAAGTATAGCAAAGTTTTTCACTCATTAAAACTAATGTTTCTGTGAAATGCAAGTAAGGTTTAATGCCTAATGTAAGCCATAGAATCTTAACAAGCATTTAATTTCCTGAATGGAGAAAACCCTAGAGATTCTTGGCTTAAATTTTCTATTTCAATTCCGGAGAAAGACCAAAGATTAAGTATAAAGTATATATACATACGCAGGATGTCCTGGGTCAGAGGGGTAGCATCAGCAGGCCCTGGGGGTTACTTTGTGAAGCCCCCTCCCTCTCTGGAGACTCCTTTGTCTCAGTAAAAAAAACATGTTTTATTTTTTACAATGGCCAAATTCTCCAGAGGAAAGTGAAACCTTCATTCAGATCTTATGAAGGAAACTTGGAATTGAATTCTCTAGATGGCTTCTGGGTGAAAAAAAAATTCCTTATTCTGCTTTTAAAAATAAAAAGTCATCTGGTATTACACATAATGAATTGTTCCATCCTATCCCTCCCACCATGGTTTGGAGAGAAAAACAGGCAGCCCCTCCTCTACACCTGGCCTTCATCAAACTTTGCAAACACCTGACACTGTGTTTAAGCATTTGTAGAAAAAAATGTAAGCAAGCAAGCTTTGGTAGTGAATGCACTCATTAAAATATATAAATGTCCTTATAATCTTCTTTTTATTTAGTTTGCATTTCTACATCCATAGTTCTCATTTAGAAATAACATTTGTTTTGTGGTTGCTGGTGGATGTGATAAAATAGTCCCAAATCTGCATTCTGCAGTTCTTTGTGAAGTCCCAAATGCACCGTACGATACCCCATCATTGGCGCTCATTCTGGCTAACTAGCAAAGGGCTAACAGAAAGTAGTTAATTCTTCAGTGCCGGAGTACACTCTTCATTGTTTCAAAATTGCTTCCTCTGAGGAAAAAGCAAAGCTGTTTCATGCTATGCTTTCTTTTGGTTAACTCAAAGGACATACTTCAGGAGAAACGGGCAACAAGGGCAGGCACAGCCCTGTTTCTGGAACTGAAATGGTCTCACTTCCATGTGAATATGTGTTCTAGAAGTTTACTGGTGAAAAAGAAATACATGTGTTCCATCAAAGAACTTTATTTTGGAGGCTGCAAAATTCAAACTGTCTGCATAATAAACTGTACTGTGAAGATTTTCAGATTCTTTTTTCAAAAATGGTAATTCTGTACTGCTCAGGAAGCACTCGCAACACAAAGAAGTGGTTAGAATTTGGCCGACGGTGTTGAGAGTTTTGTCTCCTGCTCACTACTGACCCAGGGGACAGTTAAAACTACTACAAGGTCCTATTCTGTTTCAAACTTGCCTTTGAGAAATCTTCCCAAATCCCAAACCAGAAAAGATCTTTAAAAACCACTCTTCTAATCACGGCATTTCCTTTGTGCATGAGAATTTGGCACATTCCAAACATGGTTGTAGAGTCCTCTATTAGAATGAAACCACTCAAAATCCAATAGGAACATTCTTGTCAAACGGATTTCAGCAGCCCCATTCCTGCCTGCCTCACTGCAGCTACAAGGAAATTTCTATTTCACCCTCAATGGCCTTTCTCCTCCCCCACATTCAATCAACCAATCTTAGAAATATGTCTTTTCCATTCCCAGGGAGGGATGCGTTTTCCAGGCCTCACCCTCACTTGTGTGGCTACAGGACTGAAATGGGTCTCCCTGCCTCCTCCTGTCTCTTCATTCATGACCTTCAGAAAAGCAAACAGCACTGGGCCACTTATGTGCTTGTAGTGTCTCCTCATGCTGTCAAGCTTGGCTGTCACATAACTTCCTGTGTTAACCCAGATCTCCCAGCCTCTGCTTCAAAGGAGCAGTTCCTCATCCAGCTCTTTTACATTTTGGAGCTTGAGTGAAAGATTTCATTGAAAAAGAAACATGTTGATTAAAAACAAAAACAAAAACAAAAAAACCCTACAACCATCAACCGCAAGATAAAACCCTAACTCCTTACCATGGCATACAAAGACCGGCAGGGACGGCCCGTCCTGTCCAGGAGCTTCATCTCCTGCTGTTTCCTTTGCTGCTGTCTGCTCCCAGCCCTCAGAGCTTCCTGAGGGTCTCTGATACACCAGGGTTTGCACTGTTGGAACTCCCTTTATGACCCTCCTGTCCTGAGTAACGCCTCCCAATCTTGAAGACAGAGCTCATCCACTGTTTTCCCAATGTACCTTCCACTTCATCCCCAGGTGATTATTTCAATCCTCATGCTCACCTGTATCATAATCCTGCTTTTTCTCATTGCAGTGCCTACACTGCATTGCAATTTTGTCTTTCCTCCTGGGACCATGTTTTAATTTCATATCACCGATACTGGGCACAGCTTTCTTGGTGCATTGTAGGCATTCTCAAGTTAATTAACACTCTCACATTGTGACAGGCAAATCTTTCCCCCATCAA
>PVKS010053646.1:0-10338 GCA_004027875.1 Aplodontia rufa
AACACTAGCACTCTGCTGGTGGGATTGCAGACTGGTACAGCTACTCTGGAAAGCAGCGTGGAGACTCCTCAAAAAAATTAGGGATGGAACCACTGTATGACCCAGCTATACCACTCCTGGGTATTTTCTCAGAAGAACTAGAATCGGCACGTTGCAATGACACAGCTACATCAATGTACTCAATTTACAATAGCTAAATTATGGAATCAACCCAGATGCCCCTCACTGGATGAATGCATCCAAGAACTGTGATATATATACATATATCACACACACACAGCTATTAGAAAGAATGAAATCATGGCTTTTGCTGATAGATGGAAATGGAAAAAATTATGCTGAGTGAAATAAGCCAAACCTAGAGACTTTAAGGTCAAATGTTGTCTCTCATATGTGGAAGCTAGAGTAAAACTAAGGTCTAGAGTGAAAGAGAGTCAAGTTTATTTACTAGACCCACCAAATTATAAGTAACAAATAATATAGAGGAAGACAAGTTATGGGGGAGAGTGGGGGAAAAGGGGACTATTAATACTGTAGGGTACACTTAACTCCCCTGAGAAGCTGCATAATACTCATGCATGGATTTAAAATTACAAAATTCAAAAAAATTATGTAGATGTATATGGACATTTATACCTGTAACACGAAGGAATTACAGTGAAGACAAGTGATAGGGAGTGGGCAAAGGTGGGAGAAATCCTGGATAAGGATCGGGTTCAAGTTACATTGTCATTATGTATGTATGTATGCACGAATCCCTTCAATATGTAAGACTATGTTGAACTAATAAAAAAAAACAAAAAAGAAAAACAGCTCCCTTACAGGAATGTACCCCATAAGACTCAGGGTGAAATATGCCCAGAGGTAAATCTCTAACCTGGCCATAAAACGAAATGCTAACTTGCCACATGAAATATTCTTTCAACAGAGAAGCAATATACTATTTTTTTTGCAAACAACCGTGAACATTCATCACTCTGGAAATACAACAAATTACTATTACAAAGTTAAAAGACACATACCTGATTAGCAGCACCATCGCCATATAAAGTCAAACAAACCTCATCTTTTCCATTGTACTTGCAGGCCAGGGCAATCCCAGCTCCCAGGGGCACCTAACAACATTAAGGGGGACCAAGAGAAGAAGCACAGATATCCATGAGAGTAATGCTCTGAATTTTAACTCCTGGACAGAATTTGAGACAGAAGTTATACTGTTGCTACCTCAACCTTGTCTCTGTTCACCTACCTTGATATTTTCAACAAACCAGTAATGTAATATGAATAAACACCATATTCTGTTTTGACCAGCAGATAATGACATATTTACAACTATTCAGCTACTAGCCCTCAATCAAAAAATGAAACCTAACTTTAAAATTTATGTAACAGAATCTTACTCTACTAGACATTATGATATACTGTTAATTGTTCATCATTCAATAACTGGTAAGAATGAGGACTCCAGGCTGATAGAAGTTGGATCATTTGTAGTCCCCTAAGATCTTGACTGCCCACCTCTTCAAGTGTTAGGAGCTAGGATAAGGCAGAGGCGGGGTGAAGTTGATGTGATGAAACAAAGTACTGAAATATCAGGAGGAAAGTAAAGGGGCAGCTGCACTGCTAGAGGCTCTTGCTTACTTATGAAACATAAATGCCAAAATGAATCAATTTTAAATCACTATCCAAATCTACTCATTAATTGCTCAAATGATAACGTAAGAAGTCATAGGGATTTAAAAGCAAACCAAGCCCCCAAAGTAATGAAATCCTTCAGACAGAAGTTCTCCGGGGTGTGAAAGTTTCTGAAGACACAGCAGGACCATATCTACGAAAGCATGAGACTCTCATCCTTGACTACCTGAGCTCCGACAATACCATTGCCCCCATAGAAATTCTTGGCATACATGTGCATCGACCCTCCTTTTCCTTTAGCACAGCCTCCTCTTCGTCCTAGAAAGGGCAGAACACACACGTGCATGAAAACTGAATATACAAAGCCATGAAACCACACCCAAGTCTTTACTCTGAGGCCAGTTCAATCACCTAAGCATCTGTCCCTCTATATATATTTATGCCCCTCCTTGTTTCCCTGCCCTTTGATAAGTTCAGACTGATTCCATGTCCTTGATCATTCTAATCACACCTGTTCTCTAATCACTTAGTTGCTTTCAGATGTTAGTGTTGTACCCTATACTACTTTTTTTGGCCAGTCACAACACATTTTCTGACTTTTCCTACACTGGCAAACTAAATAGTTCAAGAGTTAAGGGGACAAAGAAAACAGGAATATTAAAGATTCTAGAATCTACACTGTATACCAGGGAGTGCTTCAACCCAACATAGTATGACTGTTCTATGTCTACTGGCAGGCTTGATGATGACGACCCCTGTTCTGATTTCTACAGTGATTTTATAAACATTTTTACCTGAGGGACCAGATGACTTTACAGATGGCTAGTTTACTCCAAAGGACAACAGATGTACCAAAGCATAGAACCAGAAGATTTTTTTAAATTTAAACTTCAAAAGGTTTTAGCACTAACTCACAATGGTTAGCACCTTAATGATGAAATATATAAACTTTTTTTTTTTTTAAAGAAAGAGGGACAGTGAGAGAGAGAGAGAAAGAGAGAAACAACTTTATTTAGTTTTTCACATGGCCTTAGTTGCTCCAACACTCAGTTGTGTACGTGGTGCTGGGGTTTGAACCCGGGTCCTCAAGCTTACAAGGCAAGCTCCGAAACCGCTGAGCCACCGCTCCAGCCCCGAAATATATAAACTTAATTCACTCATTTCCCCTTTCCACAAATCCAAAGCAAACCTGTTAGCTCTGTAAGAATTTCTCGGACAGAAAGGCCCCGAGTGAAGGTGAAACCATGAGCCCGGTAGGCTGTGATGAGGTGATCTGTGGGATTTATGCCAGCCTCCAGACCCACACAGCAGGCTTCCTGCATTAAAGGAAGAAGAAACGAACATGATACTTACTTCTGGATTAAAAAGGTTTCTATTAGACCAAGTGTTATGAAATATTATGTTATGTGGACTAGAACTTCTTATTAGTAACTACAGAAAGTGTGACTTTTTTTTTAAATCAAAAACAGTGGAGGGTAAAGCCCAAATCAGAAGCCATATATAAATCCACAGATGTGCATGTAAAGTGAAAGATCCTGAGTCAAATGTCAATATTAAAATACCAATGGACTCTCATATGAAACTGAGACTTCTGTTTTCTCTTGGAGAAACAAAACATTATGAAACTTTAGCCCCTTATTTCCATATGGCACCAACTGGCTGGAACCAAATCATGGCATCCTCTGGGTAGAACAAACTGCCCCAGTTGGTCCCTGTCACCATTCTTCATGTTTTGTATGCCTGACCTTTTCCCTCATCAATCCCACCTAAATGACCCCATAGACATTTGACATAGACCTTTGGCATTAACCCACAAAACAACAAGCTAACAAAATAAATAATCCTTTCTCCCAAGAGTGTATACAGTACAAATGATTGCAATTCCAGAAAATTTTAAGTCAGGAAAATTCTAAGAACACACACAGGAAATTGGCAGTGTTATATGTGAATGAATACTTTAGCCTAAGCTTCATAGTAGGTTTCGGCATTCTACTTTTAATTTTAAACACCAGCTTCAAATCCTTCTGACACAACAGGCAGGGTAGAAACCAATAAATAGAAACCATACTTAAGTACCTAAATAAACACAGTGTCGTTAGAAACCTACCACTCACCTGACCATCACACAAGTGACAGAAACCACGAATAATTTTCTGTTTATAAAGCTGATCAGCCTTTAACTCCATTCGGCGCACAGTTTGCATCATCCTGTAGTATTTGAGCCCATCCTCCCTGGTGAGCACTGTTGTGACAGGAGGGCCCTCTTCCAGCCGGTGAAGGTCACATTTCTGAAATGCAGCAAGGCAGTCATCCCCCAGTTACTACATTGAAAACACTGCTGATTCATTTTAAGATCCAAGTCAGTTACAAATAATATTGAACTCAAAAAACAGCAAAGAAGCATCAATACTTCAGATTGCTTCTGACTCCTTAAATCTGTAAGTCACACCAGGATGGGGCTTTTGGGGAAGGAAATTTTTTCTAAGATTTGTTTGTACTGAAAACCCCTAGAAGTCAACTGAGTTAAAGGCTGAAAGATGAATTTTCAAAGAACATTTAAGAACCTTCTTATTCTAATGTTTTTACTGAGTCACATCCTAAACTTTGGAGTAAGTTTCCATTATTTTTTTAAGCCTCCCTTTCCTGATATATCAACAAACTGCTAAGAATTAATTCTTATTTTTGCTAAACCTCTGAGCCTTTGATTCTGGAATATTTGGGAGAAAATGTCAAAAATGGACGACTACCAAAATGTTCTGAAGGTATAAACCTGTGTTATCAGAGTGTACCTGTGGACAAATTTAATGCACAGTAAAACACCTCTTACCTTAATTTCAAATGTAGCATCATTTGCAAAATTACGGGATGCCACTAGCACTCTGCTTGCCTAGAAAGACAAAATTACACAATTTAGACTTTTCAATCATCAGTGATTTTAGAAAGTCATTATTATCATTAACCAATTATCAGGATATACTCATGGAACTTTAATAAGCCCTAATATATTCATGGGCTTCTTTTCTATTCTGTTCACTATGCTGGTATCCTTATCTTCCAAAATGAATCCATGTTTTAGTCAAACATGATCATACCCCTCTCTGAAGACAAAGAAATAAGTAGCAAAAATCAAACACATACCCTGATCACTTTTATTTAAAAAATGGGAATATAATAAAATTAGTGGTTAAAATGAAGAGACTAGGTAGTTTGTAGGCTATCTTTATGCTTTCGTTAGTCATGACTTGATACCACTCATTTGAGCAATCTAGAGGTTAACTGTCAAAATTATACTTCAGATAAAACTATTAGTTATCCCCATTCCAGGCAAACTTCACTTCTGTATGAAATACACCTGCAAAGGAAAATAAACTACTCAAAGTATGAGATGAATACATAAGTGAGAAATATACTAAATGGAAGCAAACTTATTTAGCACTCTGACTTAAAAACAACGGACTTGAGCCAGAAGTTTTATAATTTCAAAAGCCTAAATCTTGGGCAAGATCCTCCCAGAAGGGAGAAATGTTCTCTAAACCAGTGTTCCCTTTTTGATGTTTGGCTGGCTGTCACCGCTTGGGAGCAATGATTTCTTTCTACTCTTACAAGTGAACAGAGCTATTCATAGCGAAAGTATTCTATGTAATGGCTAACATTCAGGATAGACCACAAAAACATACCGTACTATGTTAAACAGTTACTTTCTGACACATTTTCATACTCTGACATGTAAACCAGCAAGCATTCTTTACATGGAGACTTGAAGTATATCCATCAGATCCCATAAAAAGCACATTAGATTGAAATACAATATATTCTGCTACTATCCAATTCTAGCACTAGACTCGATCTTGGTGAGAAGAGCTAAGAATGATGTGGTAATTAGTACCTCGGAGTGAACTAGTCAATAGGCAGGAAGCTATTATCCATTCATCTTTTCACCTGTCACTACATAGTGGTTCCTCTTTAACTGCAGGGGTTACATGTTCCAAGACCCCAGCAGATGCCTAAGACTACAGGTAGTAGTACTGCATCCTACATAGAAGCACTGTGATACTGGGACTGCAGATCTGGTACGTGAGAGGATTCCTAAGTGACTAACAGGTAGGTAGCATATACGGAGCGCATCCCGAACAAAGGGATGATTCACATCCTGAGCTGGATGGCGCAAGATTTCATCATACTACTCATTAAGGCACACAGATGAAAATTTATGCTTATTTCTGGAACTTTCCATTTACTATTTTTAGGCCACAGTTGACCACAGACAACTAAGACCAATGAAAGCAAAACCACAGATAAGGAAAGGACTACTATACCATTATCTGATAAATCCAAAAGACAATGACACAGCCACAGGAAAAAAGTCTAAATATGAAGAATAAATGCTTCAGTTAAGTCAGAGGTAGAGAGAGTCCACTAATGTATCTCAGAATGAAGACAATTTAGAAATCTGGGAAGAAGTAAAGCTGGGGGGGGGGGGAGGAGAGGTAACAATCAAAAGGTTATGTTTGACAATCATGAAACAGATGTGTTTTGGCTGCTAAATTATTTTGTAGAGCCAAAAATATTTACTGTATTGTGAAATAAATTTCCAAATAGAACTACAGAAACTAGTTTCTGGAACAATTTAAAAGTAGAGATCAAACTAGGCAGACAATGTAACAAAAAGCAAATTCTGTGGCTGCAACAGTTGCTCACTTGCCTTGCAAGCATGAGGACCCACATTCAAACCCCAACACCACATACACAACTGTCAGAGAAACAAAAGCCAGATGAAAAAATAAATAAAATTGATTCTCTCTCTCTAAAAAAAATTCTTAAAGTCAAAACAATGAAAAACAGTAAGATAAACCATGCTATATATAGTAAAAAATAGAAAGGGCAAAAATGAGAGCCAGAAAGCTACTTTCTCCCCCCCCCCTTTTCAGTAACAACAAAAAAAAAACCCTCAAAATGAGCAAAATCAGATATAATGGGTGAGAGGAACAAAGTTAAAGAAACAAGAAGTTATACCTGAAGTGTGAATATATCGTAATTTTTAATTGGGATTTCTTAAAAGACAACTATCATTTTCTCTGAAGAGCCATAAAAATATTCTCTTTTGAATGGGATTCTTTCTTAGGGAGAAGAGGGGAGTGTAGGGGATTGAACCCAGGGCCTCAAGCACACTAAGCACATATCAGAACACTGAGCTACACCCTCAGTCCCTACACAGGATTCCTCTTTGACAGAGACCCAACCTATTCAATTAAATGAAAACTTTAAGTTCCTAAATACATAGGACTCATTCAAGTGAGGAAGGAGGAAACATATTTTAAAAATTCCAGATTCTATCAGTATAAATTAAAACCCTTACCTACTTCTCAAAATGCCACAAGAATACTGGTAATATACAAAAATCATAACAGAAATGCAAGTAAGACAAAAATTTAAAAAATTTAAATGCAATTCAATTTTCTTCCAGGAAATAATAACTTCAAAAACTGTCAAACTCATTAAAAATGAAATCACAATATTGTATTAATTTCAAAGCTTCATGCCAAACACTACAAGACAATGGCAATCTATAAGCCTGGGATAAATCTCCATAGCAACTTGGTTTTAAGAGGATGGTGCTGGAGCAGTGGCTCAGCTGTTTCCGCGCTTGCCTGGCATATGCGAGAACGCAGGTTCGAACCCCAGCACCACATACACAGCTAAGTGTCGGAGCAACGAAAGCAACATGAAAAACTAAATAAAGTTGATTCCCTCTTTCTCAGTCTTTAAGAAAAGAGGGGGAGGAAAAACAATGAGAAGAAAACGTGAAAAGGGGAAGATAAGAGGATAAGTTCTGGGCATTGTGTCACAGCCATCAAATTAACTGCATAACCTTTCTCCCTTCATGGGGTAGATGATGTTACTCTAGTTACACAAGTTTGCCTAATTTGGGCAAGCCACTATTTACATTTGTCAGGTTTTTTTAAAAAGGATTCTTACATGTGTAATACAAAATAGTAAATCTTAATCTATTTTGTCATTTATACCAAAATGAAAAAGACATCCATTGGTATTAAGAATCACAATGTATAATAATAGCTGACACATTAGAGTTTATTACTCTATGCTTTAAAAACATAAGGGCAAAACTTTTAGTTCTTGCTAAATTTAGAAGCTCCAGGAATGGTTCCTAATTAATCAGGGCAGGACAAGTACAGTTAACATAGAAAACTAATTATCTGAAGAACTGACACCAAACAGGAAGACAACTGGGCACTTTCTGAGGTGACTTTATCTCTGGAATCCAACTTTCTTACTGTAAGGTTAGGAGAAACAATAAATCTGACTTTCAGAATAATTAACCTACATCAAGTGTCTAGTAACAAAGGCTTAACAATGTTTCTGAATTTATAACTAGTAATATTGCCTTCCACCAACAGATATCACCAAAGGGGATGGCATTTCTTAAAAGTAGAAACTCTAGTAAAAGTTATGAAATTTAACATTTATTAGTTTCAAGTTCAAATTCAACTTCTTTAAACCTTTTAAGTTTGATTTCAGTAGCAATTTTTTTAAATTTTTCCCTTTCCACTGCTTCTATTTGTTTTTGCTTCAATTCCTTCACTCTCAAAGCTGTAAGCAAACTCTTATCTTCAGTTAAATTCTAAACTATAACTAAAACACTGTATCATGTTGAAAACATGTCTGTATTTCTTAGTTTCAACTAAAAACTGACGTTTCGGGAGATTAAATAAGATAAAACATGACAAATCTAGCCCAGTGCCCATCACATATTAAGATCTCAATGAACAGTGGATATATCATGCATGTAACATTAACAGGAAGGTGTGCTTCCAGGTACAAATGCTACTATCTGATTAACCCATTTTGTACCATCATCCCAGACGTGGAACACCTATAAAAATGTAACATATAAAATATATCTACCTAATAGGAACATACATATTAGAATTGTTATATACTAACACCTATAATGTTAAAAATATGCATAAGCTCTAGATCGATTTCCAACCTGTTTTAATGCGCCTGTGTCAATTTCGCTGAAATATTCTCAGAACCGAAAACCTGAGATTTAAGAGGTTAATCAAATCCTGTTTTGTCATTAATCAATAGGATTCCTAGAGCAGCCCACTTCCTACATTGTAACAATCTCTGTCCATATTGCCCAGAGTTTCATTAAGTCCTGGGGGGAACTGCCGGAACCAGAATTACAAGTCAAAGCTTGAGGCAGTTACACCAAGGAACACTCTCAGCGTGCCTAGAGGTCAAAATGCTAGAAGCTTAGATATGAGGAAAATCTAAAAGCCGCGGCCATAAATAGTCTTAACCTGTAACCCCCACCCTCTGAACCTCACTTCTGTTTTCCTTAGATACTCTAAGCCTCTGTGTGTTTAAGGGTGAAGACAGTTTCCTCTGGGTTCTGCCTGACAGCTCTCCAAGTGACTGATGTTGAAAGAGTGAAGGACGGGAGGAAATTTGTTTCTGGAGAGCCTCACCCTGTCTGAACCCTCCTGAGAGCCGAGCGCAAGTGTCTAACAAATGTATACCAAACGGGGCACTCCATAAAACAGCAACACTATTCAACACGTAAGGCACTTACTTTGTGCCAGACGCTATTCAGAAAGGTTTGGACACGTGTCATTCGTTGAATCCTTACGATAAAGTAAAGGACTCATAATGGCCATTTTAGATCAAGAAACCATACACCAGGACATTAAAAAAATTTTTTTAGTGCTTTACTAACGACCCAGGAGTTAGTAAATGGCGAGAATGGTGTTCGAACCGACCAACTCTCCGGATTCCTAGGTCTTTATTACGTACTACATAGCCTCGGTCAGAAATAACTAAATTAGGAAGATATGAAGAGTGGTGTCAGGTGGAGACCAGAAACCCAAGTCTCCCCATTACCACATTCTGTAAACTGGACTGGCTACCCTCCAGCACTCCTCCTCGGCCGGCGCGGAGTTGGGCCAGCCGGGGCGCGGAGGCTCAGCCGAACTCTGCGAGAACCCTGTAGGGATCCCGGATCCCTAGCCATGCCGCAGGCCAGGCGTCCGCCCCACACTGCTCCTCCAAGAGCCAGGACTAGGACGCCCCGCGTGGAGGCAAAACAAAGGCCCGCGGCTCTCGTAATGCCCCCCTTCCGGCGCCGGGCCCCTGCCGGCGCACTGCCCGGTGCTCGGAGGTCCAGCCCGTCCGCTTTCCGCCCCGCCTCGGCCCTCCTAGCGCCCCACCCGGGCCCGATCGCTCGGGCTGCCTCACCGGCTTCTGGGCAGCGGCAGACAATACACGGGAGACCGCGGCAAGCATCTTCCTCATGGAGCGCGGGCAGCTGCGGCACTGACTCCAACGGTTTCGGAAGACTGGGACTACTGTCCCCAAGTCTCCTTCAAGCGCCCGAAGCCGACGCCACGCCCTAAACGCAACGCCGCGTCGTGACGGAGTCTGAGTGATGTCATGCGCCGCGCCGGTCTGCAGACCAACCAGGAAGACCCCCAGCACCTAGTCCCGCCCACACGAAAGGCTCGCGGCAGCCCGTTAAATATCAGCGCCAGTGGGGGCGGGGCAAGGGCTCCACCGGCTTCTCGGTTTACGGTGCGGAGGGTGGAGGAGGAGGCGGGAACCCAAGGGCGCCTGCGTGGAAAAGTGCCCCCAGCCCGGGAGGCGGAGCCGTCTCCTGGCTCTCTGCCCTGCGGGCTAGGGTGG
>PVKS010053647.1:0-10337 GCA_004027875.1 Aplodontia rufa
AAGGAGGTGAAGGCCGCCCTGGGGCACGTGTGTGGTTGGAGAAGAGGTAGCCACATTGCATGACCTGTCCCTGATTCCACTCGCGTGGGTTTGCTGGTGACCTCTACCCTACTGGTCTGTAGGGACCTCACTGAGCACCAGAGGGAATTCTGCCTGCCTCTTCCTGTGGCTGCTGAGCATGGCCAGTCTCCCCAGTGGCCTGTAACCCAGCCCTCCTTCCTGGGCGCTGGGTGTGTTGAGCACCTAGGGCTCTGTTCCAGCTGATGGGGCAGGAGCTGGACCCAAGTTCCAAAGTGTGGAGATAGTATGTTTGCTTTGGAAACCCTGTTGCCAGAATTAGTGAATTACACACACTCTCACACACATATTCGCTCACACACACTCACACATATTCACTTACACACACTCACACATACTCATACACACACACACACACACTCACACACACGACATGCAGTTAAACTTTGATTTCAGATAAAGGAGAAGTTGGTGTTGACTATCCGCACCTCTCGTTGCTTCTCTGAAGCTAAGGATTTCTCTGGGTGTGTGTCCTGCATGGCAGCCCTACATGGAGGTCCTACTCGCTTCGCTTGGCCATTCTGGTGCAACAGCTTACTACACACTCAGGGGCGTAAACCAACACCCACTCCTCACCTTACAGCTCTGGAGGTCAGGAGCCGGCACAGGTCTCCCTCAGGTCTAGGTGTGGGCAGGGTTGGGCCCCTCTTTGGAGGAACCCACAGGGTGATCTGGAGGTGCCCATGTTCCCTGGCCCAGGCCCTGCCTGCTGTCCTCAAAGCCACCAGTGACCCTCCTCACTGTCACTGTGACCTCTTCTGTCTCCCTTTCCATGTTGAGGGCCCTGGGGTGACATCAGGGCCACCTGGATAATCCAGGACATCTCTGTATCATGAGTTCCTTCCTTAAATCACACCTACAAAGTTGCTTTTGCCGTAAGGAACCTAGTCAGAGGCCTTGGGTATTAGGATGTAGACACCTTGAGGGGAGCATTATTTTCTCCGCTGTGTCTGCCACCTTGATGGCATGCAAAGTCCCGTCTGAGGAGATTTGAGCTGCACAGTCCCGCATGCTGCTTCCTGTGTATCTGGCTTCAGCCACCCTTAGAGCTAGACCTACTCCTGGGCCACTGTTCCAATTGCATGAGCCAATAAATTTCCTTTTTGTTGTAATTTGTGCTTGGGTGTGGCTGTGGTGACAGCGGGTACCACTCCAGACAGGAATCAAGGACAGCAGACCCTGAAGATTCATGGCCAGCTGCTCCTCTGAGCCTCGGGAGAGCTGTCCAGACAGGTGGACACCCATCTGCAAGTGACCACTTGGCCATGGGGAACACAAGGCTCACTGGGCTGGTGTGGAGGACCCTGTTTCTGGAGGTGTTCTAGTCCACTCCTGATATCAGGGTGTTGCCTCTCCTGCACACCCTAATATTCCTGAGAACTGCAGGAAAGCAGGTGGTGGGGACTGGGTTGGTCCAAATAAGGCCTGTCTGTGAATCTCAGAATCTCTGTGGGAATTAAGAAAACCTGACCTCTTTCCCAATTAGGGATGAAACTGCTGCTGCCCTCCTGCCCCCGTTTTAGTCTGAGAGCAGACTACCTCGATATCTCCCACTCTCTGCCGATAGGAGGATGCAGCAGAGCTTCAGTCTGGGTACCAACTTGCATCTCCCAACTCTCAGATGGGATATCTTATACGGCTGTGTTGCAAACTGTATTTTCATCCAAAAATGTCACATCTAGAAATTCACATTGGAAACATATTTATACGGATACATAAAGATATTTGCACAACAATGTTGATTTCTTAGTTGCTACTTGAGGACTGATGAAGTAAGTTGTGCATAATAGAAAATGGGATACGAGGTCCCTGTCAAACGATGAGGAGACCTATGGCCACAGATTTAGAAAGATGGACTCTGATAGAATTAAACCAAGATGCTATGTGTGCGCACAGTGTGACTCCATTATGGAACGATGAAGGCCCAGATAGCATATACATATACAATTGTGTGTGTATATGTGTGTGTATGTGTGTATATGTATATGTATACATATGTATATGTATGTGTATGTATGTGTATATATGTGTATATATATATATACACATATATGCAGTGAGATACCTTGGGGATGAGATACAAGTCTAAAAGTCATTCATTTCTTGAATGCTTTATACCTGTAGTCTGAAGGCAATTTATATAATAATGTTTTAAATAATTCTGAGTGAATCAAATTTTCATTTAGTGGAGTTTTCCATTTGTGGCAACAGGGTGGTGCTCAAAACTTTCAGATTTTAGATCTTCAGATGAGAGAGTCTCGACTTGTGTTTACTTATATAAGACTTAGATTTCTTATAACAAGCAAATATTTGCTTTGTAATTGAAACAACTAAAACAGAACAAACTGCAAAGGAATAAGTGGAGGGCTCACTTTGAGATGAGTTGACAACGCATCAAACCCTCAGCGAAAGCCTGATGATTTCAACTCCACCAATACAAAGTCCCAGCAAGGGGAGATACATTCCCGCAGCGCCAGCATGGCATGTGGAGACTTGAGCTAGGACTTCAGCCTGGTGCCCCCAAAGCCCTAGCCCTGCCTCGTGTCGCTCTGAGGCTGTGAATGCCCACTGCCTCACTGAGCCAGGTGGAAAGAGCTGGCAAATTCCACAGGTGCCGGGCCACGGTGAGGTCTGGGCCTGGCTCTGCAGACTTCTTTTTTAAAAAATATATAAAGAGAGAAGGACAGTAGGGGGAGGGGAGAGGGAGAGAGACAGAGAAAATCCATTTTTATTGAGTTTTTCACGTGGCTTTCGTTGCTCTGACACTTAGTTGTGTACGCGGTGCTGGGGTTTGAACCCAGGTACTTGCGCATGCCGGGCAAGCGCCGTAACAGCTGAGCCACCGCTCCAGCCTGACTCTGCAGACTTCTGAATTAAATCCTGCTGAGCCCCAGGCAGCATTGAGCAAAAGGGTGCAGGGTCACAGAAGAGCAGGAAGCAGCTGTCAAGGAGGCATCGTAGCTGCAGTCACAGCCGCCGAACCCGCACGGCTGCAGAGGCCATCCAGTGACGATGCATGGCAGATGGAGAGAGGGTGAAGTGTCCACCTAGCGGCAACGGATGGCGGATGGAGAAAGGGTAAATGCAGGTCAACTATGAGCTATTCAACTACAGAAAGGCAGGGGAGACCCCCACACTGCCACCTTAGCCATTAGGCTAAGATGGCTTTAGATCTGACGCTAAGTGGAAGAAAGCCACAGAGACAAATGCTGCTGACTGCAACTGCGTGAGGTGGCCAGGGAGTCACGGCCAAAGACACAGGTTTGGTGGTGGCTGCAGGGGGCTGTGAGGGAACAGGTGACCTGCTAGCAGTACAGACTGCGGGCTTTGCAATGCGAGAAGATTGCAGAGGGTAGAGGCTGCCGAACATGCAAACTTTGTATCATCGTGACTCTAAGAGGGACCAAGACAGCAGCTCCGAGGACATGCAGGTTTCACCACATTGTAAAAATCCACGTAGGAGAAAAGGGGGTCAAGGTGAGAGGTACAGGAGGCTGAGGAGAGTTTCTCCAAGTATTCAGCCTCCAAGGATGGACTCTATTTCAAGGAGAAGATCAGAGGGTCTGGAGCTTGGTGGTTACAGTGCTTGCCTGGCATGCGCAAGGACACGGGTTCAAATCCCAGCACCATGTACACAATGAAGTGTTGGAGCAACAAAATACACATGAAAAACTAAATAACACTGATTCTTTTGATTTCTCTCTCTCACTATCCCTCTCTTAAAAAAAAGAAGGGGGGTGGGGAGAAGAGAGCAGGGGAGGGTTCTCCAGGAAGAGGATCAGAATGAGCCATGGTGTTGACTGTGGATAAGAGGATCAGAATGAGCCATGGTGTAGACATGTGGAGTGAAGAGGGCAGGGGAGAGCTCTGCAGGAAGAGAATCAGAATGAGCCATGGTGTAGACTGGAGTGAAGAGGAGAGGGAGGGCTCTGCAGGAAGAGGATCAGAATGAGCCATGGTGTAGACTGGAGTGAAGAGGAGAGGGAGGGCTCTCCAGGAAGAGGATCAGAATGAGCCACGGTATAGACATGTGGAGTGAAGAGGGCAGGGGAGAGCTCTCCAGGAAGAGGATCAGAATGGGCCATGGTGTAGACTGGAGTAAAGAGGAGAGGGAGTGCTCTCCAGGAAGAGGATCAGATGGGCCGTGGTGTGGATGTGTGGATAAGAGGATCAGATGGGCCGTGGTGTGGACTGTGGATAAGAGGATCAGAATGAGCATGGCACTTGCCTGAGTGAGCCATAGCAGCTGGCTTGCCCAGGTGTGTGGCCTGGGTGTGGCAGGGAGGCAGTGAGTTCCTGGAGGAGCAGGAGGAGAGGCTCTACTTTGCTAGCCTCCAGGTGCCCTCTGCGCCTGCCTGGCCTCCTCACTGTGGGAAGGAGGCAGTCTGCTTTACTGGATGGCATCCGGGGTCCCCTGTCCTCCAGGAAGTCTCTTCCCCTACCCCATCTATGTCATATCCGCCTTTACCGCAGACCTGGGAAGCAGGAACCATGTCCAAGTCTTTTTTGTGTCCCCAGCATGCAGGGCATGTTCTAGAACAGGCCTTCTCTTGACGTGGGCCTCTCAGCACAGTCTGAAGCTGGGCTGTGTGTTAGAGTGCCTTTCTTGCTCCCTCCAGCCCAGCACAGATTCAGGAGAAACTTTGCTGTTACTTCAATTCCACAGAGGTTAGGGCAGGCTCAGAGGCCCTTCCCTGTGGTTTAAATCCCTTCTGATGCCTCCTGGCTGTGGGGACAGCACCTGGCTCAGCACCTGGGGTACAGAAGTGAGATGGGTCTGGAGCTCCGCACAGGGGACAGTGGAATTCTGGTTAAGACTCTGCCTGCTGACCAGAGACCCAGGGGCAGAAGGAGGCTGGCAGACATCCAGAGGACCCCACCCTCACAACCTCACCTAACCCCGGTCCCAGCACCATCACCTGGAGGACCAGCAGCAGGACACCACTTTGACAGGCACACGGAGCCCCTCCAGGTAGGAGGCTAGGAGGAGGCAGGAGGGAGCAGATGCCCATAGGGAGAGATGTGGCCTTGGTGCCCACCTGCTGCGCTGGCCTCTGGGTGGGGGGTTTACCTGCATGGACCCTCCCAAAGCTCCTGTGACTAGCCTTATGCCCAGCTCTTATTTTACACGCGGAAGAACCCAGTTTCTCCTTCTGCTCTTAGAATTAAGTAGGGAGGGTTTGGAATTTGAGCCCAGGTCCATGTGATTATCAAGCCTTGATTCTTTCCTCATAGGCCGGGTTGGAAGGGAATGTCTGGGCTGGGAGCTGAGAGTCTGACCCACAGTCCCACCCAGTGCCTTCCTCCTGGTGGCCCCACTCCAGCTCTCAGATGACCCAGGGAAAACAGGTTTCCCAGCCTCCAAGCACTGGGTGCTTGTCAGTCCCACGACTGCCTCCTCTTAGGACAGATTAGATTAACGCACCATGCTGGATCTAGTTGGAAGGCCGGGCTCGAGGACAGCTGCACCTGTTCCCAGCTGTGTCTTTCACCTGCATCCAAGTCAAGGAGGAATGACTGCTGGCTCCAGAATCAGGTAGCCCCAAGTCTGATCGCTGGATTTGTTGCTCAATGGTGTGAATTTTGTATCTCTCTGAGCTTGCTTCATTCCCTCCTTCATTCCTTCCTTCCTTTTTTCCTTTATCCTTTTGTGTACTGCGGATTGAAGCCAGGGGTGCTTTACCACTGAGTCACATCCCCAGTCTTTTTTATTTTTTGTCTCACTGAGTTGTTTTTAGGGCCTCACAATGTGCCAGTCTCCTGCCTCAGCCTCCCAAGTGGCTGGGATTGAAGGTGTGTGCCACCATGCCTGGCTTGAGCTTTATTTCCCCTTCTGCAAAGTATAGACAAATTGCTCACAGAATGGTTCACGAACTGGGTTAATAAAACTATGCACACATAGCACCGTTGACATCTCTATTTGGGCGGCATGTTATTTAATAATAGCAGATAATGTTTATTATTTGCCATGTGCCAGAAAGTTGATGATAGCAGCTGTAAAGGAACCAAAAGAACCCCAAGTGAACAGAAGGATCCTGAGGTGCTCTGCGGATGGGTGGGCTGTTCCCAGCTGCGAGCCGGAGGCCTGAGTCAAAGTCGACCTTCTCTAACTCTGTTTAGTGGAGGCATTAGGCCATTCGTGATGAGGATAATTGCACCTGATTTTTTCCAGAAGGGGCTCTTGTGAGCCATGCAGGCTAAGTGGCGTGTTAGAGTTCAGCCATGCATGGAAACCCCACTGGGGAGATGGAGTCTTGTTTACCTGCACCCCCACAATGCTTCACAGGGCGAAGCAAAGGTCAAAGGGGCATTTGAAAGTAAATCTCTTGGTTATTATGTGAGATTAGGAAGAGAACAGACCACCTCTTGGCACCTAGCTGGCTGTGGGGCTTGATGCATGACACAGGTGTCTGGAGCTAGGATGAAGAGGACAGAAGGGAATGTGGGAGGCTCCTGCAGGGACAGGAGGATGCAGGGAAGAGGGAGGTGAGGAGTTCTCTAGAACTCAGGGAGTTGAACCAGCTCCCACAGGACAGTCCCAGGTGCACAGGCTGAAGGGTCAGACCTGGGTGTGTGTTAGGCAGGTTGGCCTTGCTGCCTCCGCTGTGTTACCTGAAATTGAATCCATAATCAGGGGACTCGATGCCAGAGAAACAAGGCCACTAGATGACATGGCTCCACCTGGGAGCCCAGCAAATGGACCTTGAACAAGCAAATGCCTTCTCCTTCCCAGGCCTCTTGTTCTACCTGGCTAAAGGGGGCATAGGGAGCTTAGCTCCTGAGGCCACTGGGAGGATGGGCTAGGTTCCTACCTGTGTTGACATCTCCAGTTTCCACCTCTGCGAAACGAGGGTGTCAGCCTGAAGGCCTTTGGTGGCCCAGCCCCAGTGTTCCCTTGCAGGAGCGGGAGAAACATCCCATTCTCCATTTAGGCCGACATATTTTGAAGATAAATAAATAAGGAAGGAATGAAAGGCAGGCAGATGAAGTGCCACCAAATTGGCACTCAGGGTGAGGAAGAGTGAAAAGGGCCCTGAAGCCAGCCAGTCCTGAGGAGTGGGGTCTGTTCTACCTACTGTGGTGCGGTTTGGGGAGAATATCTGACTCTTTGGTCCTTGGTGTCCACATCTTTAAAATGAGAAAACATGATGCCTACCTGTCGGGGCTGTGGCGGGATAAAATGTGGGCATGAATGATAACGTGACAGTGACGGGCACTTAGCAAACCCCGAGGAGTCCCTTCCAGTCTTCACTCAGGAGCTTGGGATCTCAGAGTCACCAGTGAGCTGCCATGGCTCAGACTTTCCTCAAAGGCATCTGAGGGAGGAAGCGGTATGTCTAGGACTCCGTGATGGAGTTTTGCTTAGAAGAAAATCCCTGCAGGGGCAGAAGGCAGGGGACAGGCCAAGGTGGGGTGGACGCCACCCGTGCTCTCTAGTCTGCATCAGGGGAGGCTTCCCAGCAGAGTCCAGGCTTGAGAGCCCTGGCTGTGTACTGACCAAGGTGCGGCCAAAGCTGCCCAGGGGTTTCAGGACCCAGGATAGCTCCACCCCCACCAAGCGGGGCTCTAGGGCAAGAACCATTACTTCTGCTAAGCAGAATAAAAATGGAAGGAAACTTTACCTTTTCTTATGTATCCTTTAGTACCATTTGAATTTTTCCACTTTTTGTATTTGAAACTTAAAATCTTTAAAATTAATCCAATTTACAAATGTAAAGTACCTAAACAGGGGAATCAAATCTTCTTTCAAGGTGATTTTAAAGCTTAAATAACTGGATTGGTGAAGTTCCTGGCGTGTGCTGGGTCCTCAATTAGTCATATCAGTCCAGTCATCTGTCTGGGCCACACCAGTCAAAACCAGGGTTGTGAGTTTGTTTCTCTAGCTTTGGGTTGCTGGGGTGTGTACTAGCCCACGGCCAGGGGTCTACTAAGCCATGTGCGTAAACACCACTCAGCACTCATCTGTAGGGAAGGAGGGGGCTCCTAGACCCCATTTTCCTACAGAGCTGTCTTGTGAGACTGATGCTATTGGTGCAAATTTTGAGAGCCAAGGTCCTGGACCCACATAGAAGATGCCTCCTTTCTTTCAAAGTCCTGTGTTACTTTCAAAAACAGTACACACTCATACCAGGCACCGTGTTGGTTAGGGAATCAGAACTGATTTGGACGATCCCAATGTCTGCTCCTTAAAACCAGCATATGGAGCCTTGGGCTTCCAGGAAAAGACACCCACATTGCAGGGTACTGAGAAATGATGGACACCGCTTGCTAAAACGTTTCTGTGCCAGAAGCAGAGATGTACATGACAAATATCATCACTATGTTACACAAAGACTTTCTGGGGGGAGACAGAGCCCTCTCCAGAAGAAATCAGGAATCAAGCTCCCATGGTTTTTTCTAGAAAAGTGTCACAGCTGATTCTCTTCTCTGTGATATATGGTAAATATCACCACCAGTTGCCATCGAACCAACAGATGAATGAGACTCAGAATAAGAGAGATGAGTGTTATTCTCTACTCCAAGAGGCCCAGGGGAAACTCAGAAGTCTACTCTAGAGTTTTTAAGGCCACCTAAAATTTTTTTAATCAAAAATAATTCTTTTGTATGCAACTTGCCTGCCTTCCTTTCTTCCTTCCATCCTTCTACTACCCAGGGTGTGGTACTATAAGCCACATCCCCAGCCCTTTTTCTTTATTTTGAGACAGGATTTCACTAAGTTGCTGAGGCTGACCTTGAACTTGTGATCCTCCTTCCTCAGCCTCCCTGGTAGCTGGAATTACCGGTGTGGCTACTGCACCTGGCTTCCCTTTCATTTGCTTATGTAACCACCGTAGCACCTCATGGAAGCCAATCTCATTCATCCCACTTTATGGAGGAAAAGCTGAAGTTTGCATAAATCCAACAATTAATCAGGTGTTCTTATAAGCAGAAAAGGCAGGATTTCTGACCCCAAGTCTGCAATTCTCCAACCACACTATGTGGGCCCCCTTACAAGGGTGGCTGAAAGGAAGGGCCCCCGGGGCAGAGTCTCCAGGCCAGCACCCTGTACTGTGGCCATGGCACCTCCTCAGGAGCTGTGCCTGGACTCTGATCTCCATGCACTGAATGAGCGGGTCCTGTGCACCTGCAGCACCACAGGCTGGATGCTCCCTTGCTGGGGGGACAGGGTCTGAGCAGCACAGTGCTTGCTCTGTGGAGGCTGACAACCCAGCAGAGGGACCACCGATGCTTGGACAAACATGCAAGTAATTGACAGTGGTAATCGCTTGAAGGGAAATAATAGGGCACAGAAAGAGAGGTGATGAGACAGGGCTTCAGGAAGGGCTGATTGGAGGAATGGCATTGAAATCAATGGCAAGGACACCAGAAGTGTGACAAGCAGGAGTACGGAGAAGAACGCTCCACAGAGAAGGAAGCTCACATGGGAACCCTTTAAGGCTGGAGGGATCTTGGGACATCTGAGGACATGGAAGAGGCCCAGGGGCCTCAGTGGGTGGCAGGATATGAAGCACAATATTAGGTAAACCTGCGGGAATTGGCACGCATCAGCACAGGCGCAGGAACGGGGTTGTGGGAGGGAACCACTTTATCCTACAGGCAATAGAGAGCCTTCAGCAGAGAGCAGTGACCCTTTGAAGGCCCCACTTGTGGCCACATGGAGAAAGACCATAGCGGGCAAGATTGGAAACTGACAGGCTTGATAAGTTACCCAACCCAGGCAATGTCTTTGATCTAGGCAATATGTAGAGAGAGAGAATTGCAGAACGTGTCATGGATATGTTTTGGTCTTAGATGGAGCGGTCCCTGGAGGTGGCCAACATGACCAGGGTCCAGCACTTCCTCCTGCTGGGCTTGTCCACCAGGCTGGGCATCAGGGGCGTCCTGTTTGCAGTCTTCCTGGCTCTCTACCTGCTGACCCTCCTGGAGAACGCCCTCATCATACACCTGGTCTGCAGCCGCAGCGAGCTCCGCAAGCCCATGTACTTCTTCCTGGGCAACCTCAGCGGCCTGGAGATGAGCTACGTGTCAGTGACCATGCCCAGCTTGCTGGTGGGGCTGTGGACGGGACCCTACCACGTTTCCTTCACAATCTGCATGACCCAGCTCTTCTTCTTCATAGCCCTCATCTGCACAGAGTGCACCCTCCTGGCCTCCATGGCCTACGACCGCTACGTGGCCATCTGCCGCCCCCTGCACTACCCACTGCTCATGCGGCCCCAGGTCTGCCGGGGCCTGGCCCTGTCCTCCTGGCTGGGGGC
>PVKS010053648.1:0-10337 GCA_004027875.1 Aplodontia rufa
GAGCGGATACAAAAGCTTTGGTTCATATATACTATGGAATACTATTCGGCCATCAGAGAAGACGATATTATAGCTTTCGAAGTCAAATGGATGGAGATGGACAGAATTATGCTTAGTGAAGTCTCCCAATCTCAGAGACTCAAGGGCCGAATGTTTTCTTTCATCTGTTGATACTAGAATTTATGTTGAAGCAGTAGGACAGACGGCTGACCTAACAAAGCTTCAAATTGAATGACTTTCAGTGCAACAGGGGGAAAGCTCCCTAGGATACTTGGAGGTGTAGGGAAGTGGATGGGGAGTGGGGAGGGTATATGAAGAACTCCTAGGAGACTGGAGAGTGGGAATATGGGGGAACCATCTCAGAGGCCGATGTCATTCCTCCACGTGATACCCATTTAATGCATGAGTTCTTCTGGGGAAACTGCAACAGGTGAAACCCGTGGTGGTTTATCTATGCTTTGGCATTACCCCTGGATAACAAAGTTTATATACATTGATTGCTACTGTTTTGATAATGTTTCCCCCTCAACTGTATCCTATATCGCTATATATTTCTAATAAATTTGAAAAAAAATTTTAAAAAAAGAAAGTTTTCTTCCGTCAATACTGACCTTCCCACATTCATTATATTTACAGATCTTTCTCATGAGAATGCTGATATTTTTCTGCATGTTGAAGGCTTTTGTTCACCCAGTATATTCAAATGGTCAAGCCCAATTTGAGTCTTATGATAAGATTCACATGAAAACTAAAATATTACCCAGCTACACTATGACCATTAGGTTTACCTTCAACATGGATCTTATCAGTCAAACTATGGAGAATGTCTTGATGGCAAATTAAAATTCTCAGGACTTTTTACTTCATGGCTTTCATTATTCATGAACACATTTGATACATTTGCTAGTATATGAGTTCTAATTGAATATTCTTTCAAATTCAATTCTCTTATAAGTTCCTTTATTTCTTCTGGTGATTTTATCTTACCAAAATATCTACAGTGATTTTCTTTACTCCACTCAAATGAATCATCAACTACCTGGCATTTGAAATGAAAATTTTAAAAAATGCATCATTAGCCAGACATAAGCATTTACTATGAAATAATAATGTATAAGTAAATAAGTTTAGTCTTCTCCAGGTCAAATAAGGTTTAATAAAATAAATAATTAACATTAGTTTTAGAAGTATGTATTTTCCCATTGATCTGATGAAATAAATTACATGAATATATTTCCTAGTGTTAAATAATATTGAGTTTATTAATTTTCTTTTTTTCATGCATGAAGAAATACCCGGGAAAATGTTCACCCATTACTTAGTTGTAGTTTTCATTTATGTACTTATCATCTATCTGCTATTTGTTTTCCATTATTTTTGTCTAGCTTGCTCTTATAACAACTGTAAGGTTCTCATATTGGTATTTTTCTCATTCGTTCTCTTTAAAGATGTCAAGTTTTTCCTGAATTATCTACCTAAAAGCATAGGAGGGGACAATATTTTTATCCATTACACAGACATTATGGCTTAGATACAAGAATTACATGTATTTCTTTATTTTTATTTTTTCTTATACAATGGCTATAGGCATCTAAAATTTTTAAACATGAAATGGCCTTCTCACAACATTAGACAGAGCTTCCAGAAAACGCATATGCCAACTTACTCTGCTACTGGAACCACAAATGTCATATAAATTTTCAGTTCACAACCTTGAAATTCCTCTCCCTGATGATATAGTTTAGTTCTTCAACTGAGTCTCTGCTCACCATCTTTATTTCAGGTTCTTCTGTGGCTAACAGTCACGACATTCACTCATCTGTTCCTGGCAGGTGCATCCCTGCTTGCCAATTTACTTTTTGAAAGGATTTTATTTTGCATATTGGGCTTTCAGCTGTATACTACTTTCATAGAAAAAGAGGTCTTTGTACATTTCTCATTCAATATAGCTTTAGAATGATTTTTCACAAAGAAAAATGTAGAATATTGCCATGCATGGTGGCTCATACCTGTAACCCCAGAAACTTGGGAGGATGAGGTGTGAGGATGAGGTGGCAGGATCACAAATTCAAAGCCAGCCTCAGCAATTTGGTGAGGCCCTAAGCAAGTTAAAAAGACCCTGTCTCAAAATATAATATAAAAAGTATTGGAGATGTGACTCAATGGTTAAGTGACCCTGGGTTTAATCCCTGATTTAAAAAAAATGTAATATGTGGACTGCAAACTTAACTTCCAAACAAAATTCTGAGTCTTAGTGTGGTTCACTAGGCCTTTGCCCAAAGAATGTCCTTGTTCACCTCCCAAGTCCAGAGTCAATCCTTTTCATACTGCCAAGTTAGTAGTGTTCTTCACGTGCATGATTTCTGATGTCAAGTTATATAGGGATTCTTCCTGGAGGTTTTCTTCCCCCTAATCTTCATGTGAAATTCTTAAGTGATGTCGTTTATCAGCATGAATTTAATTACCAGCTTTAGCTATCTGTTTTCACAATTTTATCTCCTATAATGTCTACTCTGAAATCTCTATTTTATATTCAACTATGCGTGACAGAGCAACATCTAAGATAGAATATCTAAAATTTTTTGCCAAAGCAAAAAATCAGCCTTCCCAAACTGCCTTCACCAACCATCCATAAGAAATTATCACATTCTGTTTTCTCTCTGATTAAATGTTCTTTATCATATTAATCCACTTAATGCTTATGATTTTTTCTCTCTCTCATCAGAATTTAAAAGTACAAATAGGGCTGGAGCGGTAGCTTGGTGGTTATGGCGCTTGCTCGGCATGTGCAAGTACATGGGTTCAAATCTCAGCACCCACATACAAAACAAAGTGTCAGAGCAATGAAAACCATGTGAAAAACTCAATAAAATTGATTATATCTGTCTCTCTCTCACACTGCCCTTCTCTCTTCAATAAAAATATAAACAAATAAATAAATAAAAGTACAAATGGGGTATTATTTTTATCACTGGTGATATAAGTAAAACCATAAAATTATCAATATTGAAAAAACTGTTTAAGATGTGTTGAAAATATAAATGTGTGAGCAAATGTCTGAAAAAACAGTCCATGAGAATTTAGGGGAAAAAATAAATGAGAATAATAAGAAAGTGAACAGTACAGAGAATGTATAAGGGAAAGGTCAGAATCAGACTTGGGATAAATGTGAGAAAGTATTCAGCTAAAGAGTGTGCCTGTACGTTTGCAGGGGTTAATTACAGATTACATAATGAATTGATTCAATGTATATACCACAGCTATTTTCAGGTATTGATCATGGGGAAAAATTATAAGAAAAAAACCCCAACATGACCAAACTTTTCTCTGCCCTACTTTTCATGCCCCACCCTCTGCAAGGTACACACTGTCTGATCAGGGAGAGTATTGTTTGGAATTTCTTCAGCACTCCATAGCTCTGCTCCTTCTCCTTTGAGGCTTTGTAAAACAGTGCCTTTTCAATGGAAAATAGTGTAGGTTAACTCTCAAATTGTTAAATCAGGTTCATCAAAAAATGACAACGTCTCAGATTCAAGAACTGTGTGATAAATGTGTCAAACTGAATTTTTGGTTAGAGTTTGTGATACATTCTCCATGAACCAGAATCTTACATTAAAATTATGTTCAGCCTTGCTAAGGATTTTTATATTTGGCAACCACAACAAAAATAAAATATTGCATTTTGGAGTCACTTGAAAATACTGCTCTTCCAAGAACACCATGCTGCTTTAGGTTCTCTTACTGTCATATGCCTCATTCAAGTTCTGCCAAAATTGGCATGTGAAGTCCACAGTCACATCTTTAAATGACACCAACCTCTGCAATAGCACAATTCTCCAAGTCATCAGTCCTGGAACAAAAGAACAGAAGAAATCTGGGAGTTCATCAATCTTTCAGTGCAGCTTTCTTACAAAATATGCACCTTCACTGTACTCTTATATGGTGAAAGAAAGTTATAAATCACAGAAAAATAAAATAATATTACATGTATTTCATAGATTTATATCCATCCCTTTTTGTAGGGATAATAATAGTATGACTAAAAATCTTCCAATGGTATTATGATCTTATATAAAGATGTAAAAGTAAACACATGCCAGGAATAATATGTTAGATGAACTGATTCACACATAACTTCAATGTAGACTGGGGCAAAAAAAAGGACAAAATATAGTTCTATTTTGTACGAAATAGTTGCACTTCACTTTGGAAAACCAAAGATAATTAGATCTCCCACATAAACACTGTGCTCTCAATATTGAGGCAACAGCAGAAGGACAATCACAAGGACACAAAGAATGCACCAACCAGGGCTAGTAGAATGACCTTGAGCTGTGAGGAGAGGCGAATGCAATAGGTTTAATTCCTTCTTCATTGATCCATTTTGATTTGAATTTTGTACAAGGTCCAGCACCATTTGTTGATTAGGCTGTCATTCCTCCATGTTATATTTTGACCCACTTTGTCAAATATTAGATGTTTAAAGATTTGTGGGTTTGTCTCAAAGTCTTCTATTCTAATCCATTGGTCTTCATTCCTATTTTGATACCAGTATTATGTAGTTTTTGTTATTATAGCTCTATTGTATAGTTCTACATCTGGCATATTTGCAAATCCACCCGTTTCATCCTTCTTGCTTGGTAATGTTTTGGCTAGTCTGGGTTTCTTGTTATTACAAATGAATTCGAGAATAGCTTTTACTATATCTGTAAAGAATGACAGTGGTATCTTGATGGGAATTGCATTGAATCTGTATAGAACTTTTGGCAGAATGGCCATTTTAATTATATTGATTCTGCCTAACTAAAAGCATGGAACATCTTTCCATCTTCTCAGGTCTTCTTTTATTTCTATCTTCAGTGTTCAATAATTTTCATTGTAAAGGTCTATTACTCCCTTGTTAGATTAATTCCCAAGTATTTTATTCCTTTTGAACGTAATATGAATGACACTCATTTCCTGATTTCTTCTTCGGTGGAATAGCTCCTGGAGTTGAGAAAGCTATTGATTTATGAGTGTTGATCTTGTAACCAGACACTTTGTTAAATTCATTTAAAAGCTCTTCTGACTGAGCTTTATGGGTCTGCTAGGTGTAGGATATGGTCATTGGCAAATAGAGACATCTTGACTTCCTTTTTTCCTATTAGAATTCCTCTGATTTCCTTCTCTTGTCTGATAGCTCTGGCGAGGGTTTGAAGGACTTTATTGAATAAGAGTGGTGAGAGTGGACAGCCTTGGGCTGTTCCTGAATTTAGTGGGAATGCTTTCAGTCTTTCTCCATTAAGTATAATGTTGTATACAGGTTTGTCATAAATGGCTCTTACAAAATTAAAGTATCTTCCTTTGATCCCTATCTTCTCCAGAGTTTTGAGCATAAATGGTTGTTGGGTTTTATCAAAGGCCTTTTCTGCTTCAATTGAGATGATCATATTGTTTTTATCTTTAATTCTGTTTAATTGATGAATCATATTTATTGATTTGCAAATGTTGAACCAGCCTTGTGTTCCTGGAAGAAAGCTCACTTAATCATGATATATTATCTTTTAGATGTGTTTTTGGATGCAATTTGATAGGATTTTATTAAGTATTTTTGCATCTATGTTCTTCAGGGAAATTGGTCTGTAGTTTTCTTTTCTTGATGTATCTTCATTGGGTTTTGGCATCAAGGATATATTTGCCTCATAAAAAGTTTTGGGAGGGTCCTCTCACTTTCAATCTCTTGGAATACCTTAATAAGGACAGGTGTTGTCTCCTCCTCACAGGTGTGGTAAAACACAGCAGGTAATCCATCAGGTCCTTTACTTTACTAATTTGTCTTTTAATTGCTATGTGGATTTCAGTGCCTGTTATTTGGCTGTTGAGGATTTCAATATCATTGTCAATTTAGGGATGTTGTATATGTCTAAAAATTGGTCCATGTATTCCAGCTTATCTTATTTTGAGAAATACAGTTTTTCAAAATATGTTCTTATAATCTGTTGGATTTCCATGGGGTCAGTGGTGATCGCCACCTTTCCATCATTGGTGATTTTGTGAATTTGCTTCATTTCTTTTAGTGAGATTGGCTAAGGGTCTGTCAATCTTATTTATTTTTCCAAAGAACCAACTCTTTATTTTGTTGATTCTTTGTATTTTTTAGTCATTGTTATACTCAATTTCATTGATTTCAACTCTGATCTTGATACTTTCCTGTCTTCTGCTATCTTTGGGATTATATTGTTCTTCCTTCTGTAGGGATTTGACTTGGAGCATAAGCCAATTTATGTGGGCTCTTTCCTGATTTTTGATGAAGGCATTCAGTGCTATAAATTTACCTCTTAAGAATGCTTTTATATCCCATAGATTTTGATAAGCTGTGTCATCCCTCTTATTCATTTCCAAGCATTTCTTGATATCTGTTCTCACTTCATCTTTGGTCCATTCTTCATTTAAGAGGATATTATTCAATCTCTAGTATTTGTGTATTTTCTGTTGTTCTTCTTGCTATTAATTGCTCACATCATACCACTGTGGTCAGACAGGATACATCAAATTATATCAACTTTTTTTGTATTTGCTAAAACCATGGCATTGTGATCTGACAGGATATATGGAATAATATCTAGTTTTTAATATTTACTGATATATCCTTTGTGAGCTAAAATTTTATCTATTTTGGAAAAGAAGGTATATTCAGCCAATTTGAGGTGGAATATTAGGTATATGTTAAGTCCATTTGCTTTATGGTATTGTTTATGCTGGAGATCTCTTTTTTTGTTGTTTTTGTTTTTGGGGTTCTTTTTGTTTTATTTTGTTTTGTTTTGACAATCTGTCTATTGGTATAGAGGAGTAATAAAGACTCCCAGTGATAATCATGGCCATGATTCTCCTGATGGGGGACTAATATCCCAAATTCACAAAGTACTCAAAAACATTATATATCAAAAACAAACAATCCAATCAATAAATGGGCCAAGGAGCTAAATAGAAACTTCTCAACAGAGGAAATTGAGCTAGCCAATTCTCATGTGAATACACATGAGAAAGTGTTCGGAATCAGTAGTAATCAGAGAAATGCAAATCAAACTAATTTAAGATCACACGTTGTGGTTCAGACTCTCCTCTACAGCCTTGCTGATTGGGAGCAATGGCAGTTGCAGCTGCCATGTCCCAGGTAGGACAGATACAATCCATCTTTTTTATTACAACAAAACTTAAATAAAATACAGAGACTGGGAAGGAAGCAATGGGAATCTAGTTGTTCCCAGATGCATGATTTTCTATTAGAAAATATGAAATAATTGACAAAGAATTCCTGGAACTATTAACTGATTACAATAAGATTACTGAATAGATTTTTAATCTATAAAAGTAGATAATTTCCCCATACATATATGCAATGACCAATTGGAACTCAATACAATAAAACACTTTATATTAACAACCCCATAAATGAAAGCCTCACACACAAATCTGGGAAAAAAAGTATGTAGATAATACATGAAAGGAAATTTACAGAACAAAGATTCAGAAATATTCTTTTTATGGAAAGAAGGGCTCAATATTGTCAATATATCAGTTTTCCCCAGATCATCCCTCTATAGTTTAAGTGCTTTTCAAGTTAAATTTTCAGCAAGTTATTACATTCAGCAAATTATATTGCACTCTAGTGTGCGTTTGAGGTATTTATTTTGTGTCTGGTGAGTGGAGTCTCTCTCTCTCTCTCTCTCTTCCCCTCACCCCTGGAGACATGCCTTCCATCATAATGATTAAATGTCTCATCTGGAGCCCCAAAGAATGGAGTCAGCCTTCCATGGACCAAGACTTCTAAAATTATGAGTTCCCAAATAAAAATTTCCTTCTAAAATTGTTCATCTCAGGTCTTTTAGTTACAGCAATGAAAAAGTTGACCAAAACAGCTAGCATATTAAGTGGCCTATAGCTTTAATATTAATATAGTATCAATATTATTTTTTAAATAATACTTTTTTCATTTTTTAAGAGAAAGGGACAGACAGTGAAAGAGAGATAAAAAGAGAATCATTTGTTTTTAGTTTTTCATGTGGTTTTTGTTCCTCTGAGACCTCACTGTGTACGTGGTGCTGGGGTTTGAACCCATGTCCTCATACATGCCAGGCAAGCACCAGAACTGCTGAGCTACCGCTCCAGCTCCTAGTATCAATACTATTACCTCTAAAATTAATTAAGTTCTGTGAACTTGTAATACTAATATTGTATTCATACTATAGCATCAAAAACTGGTATAACCCCGTGGCCTTCATAGTACTATAATATCCATAATATAGCCCCATGGAAGGGGCAGAGTTTGCTTCTCAGAGCAGCTTGAGGGAGGTGCCTGGATTGGGGACAGCTGTGGGTTGTTTTCTCAGGGAGATGCCTGAGAAGCTTCTGGATGGACCATCAGCAAGTGAGGAAAATGTGGGGATGGTAAGGAGAAAGGCACTGTCCTACACCTGAGAGCTGAGGAGAGCTGGCTGTGTGCCTTGCTCTCTCGTCAGTATTTCAGCAAGGCCCACTACACAGAAATGCCCCTTCCTTGAGACTCTGACCTTCATCATCATCATAATACAGCAATTCCTTGTGATTTCTGGACAATCTAGCCAAAGGAAGAAGGAAATTGGAGGAAGGGTCCTGAGCATGAGCAGAAGGGGAGGCCCCAGTGCACTCTATTACTTTTTTCTTAATGTTTTAATGATTCATTTTATTCTTGGAGCATTAAATAATATTGAAAAGTTGAAAAGTACGTATGTGTTAAATCCACTGTTATTTTAATTTGAATATATTCTAATTATTATTTCTAATAAACTCAGAATTTATTAAATTGTATTCCATAGTTGCCATGGAACTAAACTCATCAACCACATTTTTCTTTGGTTGAGAAAGTCAGAGTTTAATTGGAAGTATATGTACATATTCCCTCTTTCAAAAATGCTTTTATAACATAAATGTCTAATCCCATTGTCAAATATTTTGAAGAATAACAAGGGATGATAGGAAGGGAGGAGAAGGGGAAATGTTGGAACTAAGATACAGCAAGGTACATTCCAAGCAGTTATAAATGTCACTGTATTGTGTGTGTGTGTGTGTGTGTGTGTGTGTGTGTGTGTGTGTGTGTTCTTCATAGGTATAAGAACTATGTCACTGTATTTGGGTTTCTTTGGAACAATATAGGACCCAGAAAAAAGGCAAGGGATCAGGGAATGGGAGGAGGGAGGTAGAGGGATGTTGTGGGGGGTATTTTGAACAAATTGTGTTGCTGAATTGTGTGCATTTAGGAATATGTGACAACTAATCCCAATATTATGTAACACTATAATGCACTAATAAAAATAAATTTTTAAGAAACTAAATAATAATGATTTTCTCTCAAAAAAATGTTTTTATGCTGGGTGCAGTGGTGCACACCCATAATCCCAGCAACTCGGTAGGCTGAGGCAGGGGGATTGCAAGTTCAAAGTCAGCCTCAGCAACTTAGCAAGGCCCACAGCAATCAAGCAAGACCATATCTCAAAAATAAAATATAGAAAGGTCTGGGGATGTGGCTCAGTGGTAATGTGCCCTTCAGTTCAATCCCGAGGAACAAAATAAATAAAAAATATTTCTATTTCTGCATTTTAGTTATACATAATACTAGGGTCATTCTGACACATGAATGTATGCATAGAATATAATTTGCCCCACTTCAGTTCCTAGTACTTCTACTTTAGTGCTCTTCCTGCCTCCCCCTACTCCCCTTTCTCTACTGGTCTTCCTTCTATTTATTTATGTTTTTCTTAAACTGGTGCTTTATAGATACACATAGAGGTGGAATATTAATATATGTGCTGTAGTATATCAATATATATACATAGCATCGTTTGGTCAATATTGATCCTCAGTTCAACCCTTTTTCCATCTTTTCTCCCTCCTCCTTTATCCCTTTTCTCTATTCCACTGACTTCCCTTCTATTTTCGTATAATCATCCCCTTTTTATATTACCTTATTAATCCCCAGTTTTTGCATTTCACCCTTGACTTTCTTCGTCTGGCTTCTTTCACTTAGCATGATACTCTCCAATTCCACCCATTTACCAGAAAATGCCATAATTTCATTCTTTTTTTTATTTTTGAACAACCATACAAGTTTTTAACAAAATAATATAAAATGTGTATAGATTCTGGATATTGCAATTATCCCCAGGAGTGCCCCCCAATTACCCGCCTTTATCCCACCCTTCCCCTTCCCACTATATCTCTAAAAAAAGTATTATGTTGTATACAGCATTACATCTTATCTGGATTTAACACATGATAATAGACCAACTTTCTCATTGTCCAGGGTCTAATCCCCACCTCCA